>JAQJVL010005159.1:0-37720 GCA_035578905.1 Stictocephala bisonia | reverse complement strand
GAATGTTTTTTAAACTCATTTTCAAAGATCAAATAGTGAAAACACAAGAAAATATTGTATTTTTTCATGTTACTCTATACTTTTTTAAATGTTGTTTGTATTATCATCATCATAGTTAAATAATATCGACAGTCACTCAAGGAAGTTAGTCCATGTTTATTTTTACATTTTCTAAGATTTAAATAAATGAACATGTCTAACTCACTTTTGAACACTTTCAGATTTTTGAAGAAGCCAAATTTGAATTGGAAGATACTCTTAGAAAAACAAGAGATCAGTTGATTGACGAAATAATGTCTTATTCAAAGACACTAGTTTTTCTGAACAATCTTGATGATTGTTCAAACATATTTGAACATGTTTTAGTAAGTATTTTTTACTATGGTTTACTCTTGATTATATTATTACTTACAAGTAGATATTATGTTATAGGGATATTTGTGCCAGTAATATGCTTAGTTAGTGAGCTCTGATACTGCAGCTGATTTAAACTGCATTACATTTACTTAGGACCAGGCCCGCCCAGAGACTTTTGGTGGCCCCGGGGCAAAGTTCACCATGTGGCCCCTTCCTTCACTTCAAAATATTTACTCTGATTGTCAAATATACTATAATTGATATTTTATTTTTAGCATTCTATAATATTCTTACCATCTCTTTCGTTAGATTACTATTGTAATTAAGATTCTTGTTCATGGATGTTTTCTCAGGGCTAGCTGCGAAGCTCCGGTAAGTTTTTCTCTAATTATCATATACTTTTTAAACATTTCCTTAAGTATTACCGCTACAATAACATCAATCTCTTATAACAAAACTGCTATTCTTTAATATTAAATAAATAATAACGAACCAAGCAATGCCACAGTCAGTTGCATAGTTGGGCGCAGCAGCTCTTCGATTGCCAGTTGAGGAGCCATCCTCGCCAATGATATTAGCTGTGGGTGAGGGAGGGAGGGGCCAATAAATTTGTATAGGCCACTTGGCTTCGCTAGCTAAAGAGCAAGTTTATACTGAGAGTGGCCGAATGTTTAGGAAGTAAAATAATTTGGCGAGCGTGAACATCTAGTGCTTTAAAAACAGCCAACTGAGAGTTGAGGTTATTGTTTTCAAAACAGGTTGTAGACCACTGGGTACGTAGCTTATTTATGTTGGACATTAAAACATCTAGTTTATACTCGTGATTTTAGTTTGTCTTTGTGCTAAACTTTATAAAACTATTCAATTTTTATTTCACAGGCATAAAAGGTATTTTGTACTAACTCAATTTTCTCAGCATAAAACACAGTAAAATTTATGTCTGTCAAATTGGACACTATATCGTTGATGTACACCACAGTGTACACGTCCGTACAGTGACAGTGGTATTGACACACCCACACACCCATTCACGAACAGTGGTATTGACCCTCCCACTCAACAATACACGTACAGTGGTTCAATCATAGTTAATTTCACTTATCACGTAATAAACAATAAATAAATACTCTATTAATGATTGTCAAAATTATAAATGGCTTACTCGTTCGTCAGTGACAGTAAACAATTATGAAAACTATTTTGATTGGTCGTAGATTTGTTATGTTAATGAATGACAACTTTAATCAATTATGCTATTTGTTTGGGAAAAACTCGTACGTGGGCATAAATGGTTTTTAATCAAGAGCTACTCTACTGAGTATGTTGAGAATACACCCCTGTTCCTGTTACAGTTTCAGGGTAAATTAAACCAGACAATAAAAGAGTTACAACAAGTTAAATGTCACAAAATAAATATTATTCAAAAGGAGTTGTATAAATCTTAACAATGATGAAGATGTTTTATCTATTAACGGTGTACTTAAGAGCTTCTCTTTTCATTAAGACCTATGTCATAATATTTTGGTAAAATGTCTTTACGAACATCCATGTTATAATAACTAGTAAATTTAAAATGTCAAAGGAAACATTACAGTAGAGAGAAAGTAAAAAAATTGCATGTACAGTAAACTCTGGTTAACCGGTTAAATATGATGAAAGGTGAATCCGGATAGTACAGAAAGTTACAAAATTATAATTTTTAGACAAGATTATGCCACGCAATTCCTCCCGCGATAGCGTAGGGCAAGTTGAATGTAATGCATCATACACACATATTGTTGCACATCCGGTAAGCGAGCGGTGATGTTGTATGCATATTTACCAGATTTAAGTACCTAGAAATGTACTGTAATTTAGTGGTTTTATCGTTAATTTATTCTTTTTATACTGTAAAAATATATAATTTACTTTGCAGTATATTACAATATTATATTGAAACATTTATAGCCTATTTTTATTGATTTCAATAAAACGTTACCATAAATTACTGGGCCTAAACTTTAGCTTTTTGTTCTCTCAAAATCTGGAAATGGAATATGAATCATAGCAAATTAAATTAATTGATAATTATAGTAGTTTACTAGGAAATCCAAAAGAACGCATTAAATTACAGAAATATCACTCTATAAGATACAACAATAACAAAATATTTCTTTACTGGACGACAATAAACAAACAGACTAATTATTGATAATGTCCCCGATCTACCCTTCATGACAATTAATTGAACTCTTCCAGCCACGTTGTTACAACATTGTATATTTTGCCTGCGGGCTTTTTGGGTGCAAAACACAGTTACTACTGAAATACGACTACTATTTATTAAATTTAGTGCATATATTGAAAAATTGCACTAAATTACTGCAGAGAGGAAAGAGTGCAACGTTACCACGTTCGAACGGAGTGCCGCCGCCTACTGCCAGCTTTGAAACCAAGTTTGTAAGAACCTTTTCTCATAAAGACTTTTCGACTTTTTTAAAATGTGTTTACTTTAATTTTGTTTGCTTATTTAATTGTGTTATTCTTAGGCTTCCACTTTTTTATTACAATTTATTAATTTGCATACTTAGGCAGGTTACTGATCATTCGTTTTCACGTTATATAGATCTATTATTTTGCTACGATGAGTCAAGGGATTTTCGAAATACTAAATCAAGATTGTTTATCTACATAAACAGAATTTGTGAAAAAATACAAAATAAGGATGAAAGCTGAATCAACAAATCACTACAAATACAAATCAATTCGCAATTGCTGTATTATCTTGTGTATAATAATAATATATCATAACTAATGGTTTTGTAAGGATAATAACGTGACCAAGCGATTGATTTTCCTACCACTAAAAGCCAAGATAGAGTTGAATTTAGGACAAGTATAACAATTTTGTTTGAAGTAGTATATACTTTTGAAATTAAAGTTAAAAAATAAAACATACTTGTACAGAAACGTTCTTGTCCACCTTGTATTAAACACGTCCAAAAACGGAGTTTTGAGTAATACAAATGTAAAGTTAGTGGGTCTTTTGATATGTTTTATATAAATAGTGTACGGAAACAGGACATCTCATAGAGGTGGCCCACTGTCCACACCACTCAAGTATATTTATATGTTCGCAAACTGGATTTCATATTTTGGTGTGTTCACAAGCTGCATGACTTTAAACTTGTTCGCAAACAAGACAACTGGCGAGGGGTACAGTTGCAGTCACACACCAACCAGCGCGTATGCTGTCACACCACTATGTCGACCGCTGACAAACTTAAAACACCAGTGTACAACTTGCTCCAAAAGGCTCCCTGGTTGCTAAAAAACAAATGGTTTAGTTTAAACGTTTTAAAACTAAAACTGGAAGACTTATCTGGCCTAATATCACTTTTGATACAAGCCTGAATCGTTTCTTATCTAGTAGATTATTAAGTATTTTCTTTTTTGTTGCATGGAATGTGGCCCCCCTGTGAACTAAGTCTGTGTGGCCCCGGGGCAATTTGCCCCTTTTGCCCCCCCCTCTGGGCGGCCCTGCTTAGGACTACACTAGCCTCCTCTATGGACCACAAAAACAGCTGATAATTTGAGGCACACAATTTATCATTAGATGAGAAATCTGTGTGCTTATAAAATCGATTGCTTTGCGCAAATATCTTGCTTAGTATTTCCATTTTATCTAACAACAAGAATTAGTTCAAAAATTAACTATTAATCAAATAGATTAAATAAATGTGTTCAAAAATGAAATGAATTTATAATTATTGTTTCTCTACTTTTTTAAAATTTGCTTACATATTTTCATTTTACAACTGTACTTTTAATTATTTTTATTTTACTTTTTAATAATGCAGTAGTTATATAAACTACATTTAATACTAGGAAATACAACATTTTTCAGGTTTGCGGAACATTTTACCATACATTTGTTGGCCTGGAAGGCTGATTTCTTTTTCTGCGTGTTAATATTTGAATAATATCTTAAATGAAATAGTAATATCCCCAGTATCAGTTTTTATCTGTGTATATTTTTGTTTATAGATATTATATAAGGTTATTTATAGTCAATAATTGTATTTTTCTGTCAAAGCAATCTTGATTAAACGTTTTCGTGAAAAGCGTAAAAATGGATTGGAATAGTAATAAAGAGTGAGTATTTTAATTCAATCCTGCCCTACTCAATACTCAACCTAATAACTAAAATTAAATGCAGTTCCCATTTATAGATGCCGCCAAGTCTGATATGACTCAATGTAAAAAAAATAACGTAAGCCAGGACATGCTTCTTATTATTTCAATTTGTTTTCATGTATTTTCCTTTGTGGTGATAATTTTTATTTACTTATTAGATAACAATTTCTCAATTTTTAGTTCATGAGAAAAAATCTACGAATTATTGAAAAATTTGATTCGACTATTAAATGGATCAATAAGGAAGAAGAATTATTTAACTTTCAAGTTTCAACTTATCCTGTTTTGGAAGAAATAAAGGTAAGATTAGTCATTGACAATTACATATTCATTTAAAATTTTAATATGTAAACTACTAAATGTCTAGTTATTAACTTCTACCGTATAAAGAATAGAGTTCTGTTTAACTATAGCTTAATAACAACCAATGATATAAAAGAGTCCACAGTGAGGGATCTCGTAGTCTGTCACCCGATACAAATGTATCACCCGTTGCACACATTAGCATTATCAGTGCAAAGGCCAATCGGATGTTAGGATTCATTTTAGAATGTCTAAAAGAACTTTTGGGAATAAAACCATGGTACTGTGGTACCAGGCCTTAGTTCACCCTCACCTGGAGTGTTGTACCCTAGTCTGGTCTCCTCATTGTGCATCTCATATCCATGTTCTTCAAAGTGTACAAAACAAGCTTTGCACACTCCACGAAACCCATAAAGGTGTGCCTTATCGAGAAGTCTCTGCACTGGCACTTGAGCAGGAGTTTATACTCTCTACACTTGCCTTCAGAAGAAGAGTGATTGATCTCGTAGTTTTCCTGTATAAACTTATTAATGGTATTATTGATTCTCCAGAACTTCTCCAACGATATCCTTTTCAGTTCCTGGAAGGACTAGATCTAGAAATCTATTTGCGATCGGCCACCACTCCAGCAAATTTTGGTCCTATCAACCGTCTTTATAGGTTTGGTAATGGCGTTCCTGAAGATGTCGACCTTTTCTCTGATAGTATCGTCAGCTGAAAAATAAACTGCACTAGAATCAATTTATTTTTAATTTTTTTTAAATTATTTATTTATTTAATGTTAAGTTGTCTGTTTATATTATATAAAATCTATTATTCCATTGTTATATTCTGTAGTATTATTCTATGTTTTTATTAAATTTTATTGTCATATTATTGTAACTATTGTATATTGGTGGATGCTGTTGAAACAATAAATAAATACATTTTTGAAGATGTCTATTTTAAACTGATTTAAAATGTTAACTGCATCATTTGTATCATATTTTAAACATATAAAATCAATTTAACACATTCATTTAAAGTTAAGGCTAAGCTTTTAGACTCTAGAATTTAAGCCTGAGTTTAAAAATCCCTGTGTAATTAACAGTCATGTCCTTTTCAGATAAGTTTCCGACTAGTCATTATTAAAATTAATAGATGTCATTGAACCATAAACTATATTACTCATTATACAGTCAGCTGTCATCTCTAATACTAAAGAAGTATCATACAGTTGTGAAAAAAATGATAGGAAAAAGAGCTCTGCCAACAGGAATGTGGTAGGTTCCGAAGTAGACCAAGCATCTTCTATGTTAAATAAAGCATAGCTTCCAGATCCATTTAGGAATAAAATATATCAAATGCTTTAACAGAATATATATTCACGTATCACCAATAAGACGTTGGTCAGCTCATGCAGACCATAAGTTTCATGTAGAAGAGTCATGGGCTGCTATGAAAAACTCTACGTTTCGTATTAGAGATGTTAGGCTATTTCTAAAATTCCTGTGTATCATATACTTTGTTAGTGATAATTTAAAAACTATGTAATCATTAATGAATTAGTAGGTTGTCAGAATGTCAGAATAGATCTTGATGTTAGATATACTATTCGAATCAGATGGTTTCTCAAATGCAGATTATTGAATATTTAAAAATATCATTATTTTCAGTATTGGGTTCAATAGTATCATAAGCAGTTAACTGATAACACACTATTTTGATATTACATTAACTGGAAAAAAGTTATTTTCTTTATTTGGTACTTGACGTAGTTGTGAAACTTTTAAATATGTTTTATTGGAAAAGAGAACCAAAGCCATTACTTTATTAATTGCCAATAAGGACATTTTCAACCTTCAAGCAATGTAAGAATATATAAACACAAAGATTGAATTTGATCTAAATGCTGTAAACATATGCATACTTAAAATTAATTTATGCTATGTTTTATAAATATGATATACCAGGCATTTTTTAAAGTTAGTACCGTTTTAGAGTTCCACTGTTGTAGTGCTGTGGTCAGTGTTTGGCGCATGCACGCTGTGTACTGCTATCTATTGGCAAGCCACAGCTGTCATTACAGATTCATTTGACAGTGTTTGAGGCTGTTTGGTCAATAAAACTTTAGATTTTTTTCGATTTCAATTACTTTATATCAGCTATTATACAGCCCCCAAGCCTTTCATTAAAATTATATTTATAGCTATAAATATATCACCTCAAAGATGCGAATTTGGGCTTTTTTTGGTACATTTATTACTAAGAAACTATTTTCCTAATTATTCCCATATTTTAAAAACAGACCCTCACAGGACTGGTTTTGCTCATCAGTTATTTTAAATTACGTAATTTTACTGCAAATTAGGAAATTTCATTTTAAATGATTAGTGTTATTTGTTTGTTTTTATTTTATTACGACGAGAAATAAAATATCTTGTTTGGCATCTTATGGTTTTTAATATACTGTAATTAATTACAATCCCACTTATTATATTACAATCCAATCGCTACGCACATGTACAGCGAGATACAGCACCTGCACCCACAGGATCACACTTAAACGATATCCTGCAATTATATATATGGGATGGGGGGGAGGAGTCGAGTGTCTGTGTGTGAGTAACTTGCAGTCAGATGTACAGCCAGTGCTGCGAGCGGAATTCAGCTGTCCCTAATGCTGGCTGAATCTTCTGGCTTTGAAATGCCTCTTCCATTGAAAATGTTGGCGACTGTGAAGTACACAGTGTGATACGTTTTCTTAAGGCTAAAGACATGAAAGCAGCTGACATTCACCGTGAGATCAGTCTCAATGGCAATTTGGTTTAAAAAATCATCACCAATTTGATTGTAATGCTCTAGTAATGTGAGATAATTGGAATGCTCTAGTAATGTGAGATAATTGGTATACGCGTTCAATGACGAAATAGAACATAATTGTGCTCCCCCCCGGCTGGTATGTAATAAATGATTACTTACCTTCTAAATAGTCTCAGTGCAGTCAAAGTGTTGTCAGAAGGTGTTCAGGCTAATTGCGTGACATTATTTCCGGTATGTTGATCAATATAGTCCGCCTGGGGTGGTGCCGGTAAGAGTGACTCAGCTGGCAGTTGTTGACACTCCAGTAGTCAATTTAGTAGAGTTCCGCTATTGATAATTACTCAAAAAACTGAACTAACCTTTTTATAACAAAAAATAAACTTCTTCTGTGGAAAAATAATGTTTGGCCATGATAATAATATGTTCATTCACAATGTTATTGAATGACATAAAAAATGTATACGGTTAGTTAGTCCTAAATAATATATAGTAATACAAAAAATGGGTAATATACTAAAAATAAAGAAGAAAACTACATAACTCTTACTCTCTCCTCTAACTCACTACGAAACACTATCACATAGTACAGGCACCCCTTACACAAATATAGCGGTATCCGAAAACGAAATACACCAAAACGTACACCAAGACTGGCACAAAATGTGATGAGCAACGCAACGTTCCCAGGCAATGACTATCCTCACACTGAATCAATACATTTCAAGGACGGGAGGTGCATTGTTCCATGTGACGCCATAGCAGTGCCACATTGATCAATGTAGCCACACGGGACGTGTTAAACATGTGTTTTTATAATTCTCTGCCAGCATTTTCGGAACCCAGTGTGAGCATAACTTTCGGTACTTCCTATTTTCTGTCAGATTTTCGTAAGTCGTACCTCATAACAGTTGAGGAAACTCACTAATAATGATGAAATTGTAAAGCATCTGTTCTCTTTGACTTGTCATCAACTTTTTGCTCTAATTCATCAATAATAGTGTTCACCGTTGGAATAAATAAATAAATAACGAGTGAAGGCTGTCCACTTTGTTCCTCATCATGCACATTTGTATAGCCATCTTTAAAAGCTCTCACCCATTTCCATACCTTCCTATCTTTCATTGTGTTTTGTCCATAAATGTTAAAGATGTCAGGGTGAATGTCAAGTCAATTAATAGTCAGCTATCTTCAGGCTTAAGCGTTAAGAAGTGTGAAATTCACAGTCGGCAGCATTTTCAATTGGAGTAAGCATTTTTAACACTTATAAACAACCTTAAACACTGTCAAGTGGATCAATTATAGCGGCTGTAGCTTGCCAACAGATTACGGTGTACAACGTACATGCGCCAAATGACTACTGCAGTGCTACAACGTCGGAATTCCAAAACGGTACTTACTTTTAAAACACGACTCATATTACCTGAATGCTTAAATTGGTTGAATGTATGCAGTAGACCTTTCTTATGATTTTTATAACATAATTTATTTTCTTAATTTTTATAGTCATACAGTATTTTTGCAAAATTATTTATAATTAAATGTTGTTACTTTATTTGGTGTATTTTATTTTTGTTTTGCAATACTAGTAAAATTGAGCAAAAATATCCATCCGAAAATGTATAATTTTATCATCTGAATGTCAGTTAAAAGTACTGTATTAAAATCCGTTGTTCAACACTTTTAAATAACAGAGCTATTTTGTTTCATGATTATATTGAAATTTGTTCATCAGGCTCTATTAAGTGTAAGAAATGTAAAAATTAAAAATACAGCTTTTATTTTTATATTATTATTATTATGTGCGTATAGACCCTGTTGGATCACGCAAAGCAATACATCAATTCAGCTTCGTGTTCTTCTTGTTTGCCCACCATTTCTTCATCTTTTCACTGAATGCTCTCTTTCTTTCTTCTGTCCATTTAGGCATGTCTCTTTTTTTCTTCTCATTCTCTGGTTCTGGCTTCCACTTCGCAATTCTGTTCCTGTACTTGTTTCTGTCAGCTATGTCTATTTCTCCGATCTGTGCATTCTTCATGTCCTGTTTGACCTGTGTAAGCCATGGTGCCCCTGTTTTCTTCCCATGTATGAAGGTTAGAATCTGTTTTGTTAGTCTGTGTTCTGGTAGTCTGTACATGTGTCCATAGAATTGTAGTCTACGTTTTCTCATATCTTCTGCTATATTTGAAAGTTTTTCTGTTATTTTTCTTGGTTGAAGTCTGTAACCTTCATCCGTGTGTTTTGGTCCTAGGATTTTTCTCATTATTTTCCGTTCTTCTTTCAGTATGTCTTCGAGGTCCCCCTTCAGGTGCAATGTTAGTGTTTCGCTTGCATAAAGTGTTTCCGGTTTGATAACTGTGTTGTAGTGTCTGACTTTTGTGTATATTGAAATGCATTTTTTGTTGTATATATCTTTTGTTTTCCCTAGTGCTCTCTTCATCTTCTGTATTCTTATTTTTTGTGCCATTTTCTCCCTGCCTGTTGGCTCTATCATCTCTCCTAGATACTTAAATTGGGTTACTCTATTGATTTTGCCGTATTTGGTGTTTAGGTTAGGTATGTTTAGTTTCGTGCACATAAATTTAGTCTTTTCATATGATATCTGTAGTCCTACCTTTTGTGCACATTCCGCTAGTGTTTCTATTTGTTTAATTGCTTTGTCTTCTTCATCTGTTAGTATGGCGAGATCGTCTGCAAAAGCCAAGCACGCTGTTTCGATTCCTTTCTTCTTATTTCCTAGTCTTATCGGTTTCCAATTTTCTGTTTTTTTAAGCTCTTTCTCCCATTCTTTTATTACTTTATCAAGAACTAGGTTGAATAACAGTGGTGACAGTCCATCACCTTGCCGAACTCCAGTTTTAATTTCGAATGATTCTGAAACTTCTCCCATGAATTTTACTTTGGATTTGGTTCCTGTTAATGTTTGTTTGATAAGTCTCAGTGTCTTGTGATCTAGTCCTTGTTCTTCTAGAATGTTGAACAAGGATTGCCTGTCTACTGAATCGTATGCCTTCTTGAAGTCTACGAAGACACATATTATTGGTGTTGCTCTTGTTGCTTTGTACTTAAGTATCGTTTTCAAGTTGAATATCTGTTCTGCACACGATCTGTTCGGTCTGAAGCCTGCTTGGTACTCTCCTATCTTATGTTCTAGTTGTTCTTGTGTTCGTTTTAGTAGGCATGCTGATAGTATCTTGTATGTGACTTGTAAAAGTGATATTCCTCTATAATTGTTTACATTTGTTTTGTCCCCTTTCTTGTGTAGTGGGTGTATTAGTGCGCATTTCCAGTCTTCTGGTAATTCTTCTGTTTGCCAAACTTTCTGTATTATTGCTGTGAGTTCTTTTGTTGTTTCCTTTCCCAGATGCTTGAGTAGTTCAGCTATTATCCCATCTTCTCCTGATGTTCTATTGTTTTTGAGTTTGCGTATGTGTCCTTCTATTTCTTCTTGTGTGGGTCCTGGCTCGTCTTTGGGTTTTTTGGTGTGTTCTTTGGTAAATCTTTCTTTTGGCTCTATGCAATTTAGGAGGTCTCTGAAGTATATTGCCAGTTCACTGCAATTCTCTTGGTTAGTTATTGCTAGATTGCCATCTTTTTTCCTGAAGCACAGGTTTTGTGGTGTGTATCCTTTAATTTTCCCTGCAAATGTTCTGTAAAAATCTCTTGTGTTGTATTTTCTAAAGTTGTCCTCGATTGAGTCTAACTGTTCTTTCAAGTATTTCCTCTTTGTTTGTCTTATTCGTTTCGATGTTTCTCTTCTTATCTCATTAAATTCTTGCAATGTCTCTTCTGTTTTCTTACTACTGTATTTTTGGTATGCCAGTTTCCTACTTTCTATTGCTTCATCGCATTCACTGTCCCACCATGGATGTTTTGTGTTCTTTTTCAGTGGTATCATCTCTTTGGCTTTCTCTATTATTTTCCTCTGGAACATTTCCCAATCGTTTGCTTGTTCTTTCTCCCATTCTTGTGTAATTCCTGACTTTTTTATCATTTTAGTGTCGAATTTCTGTATATGTGTTTTCTTTTGGTGTATACTCTTGGGTGTGAGTTTGATTTTGATTCTCGTGAGGTAGTGGTCCGAGTCTATGTTGGCTCCTCTTCGTACCTGTACGTCATGTACTTGTTTCTGATCTGTATGTGTAATTGCTATGTGGTCGATCTGGAATTCACCTAGTCTTTGTATAGGTGATCTCCATGTCTTCTGCTTCTTGGATGCCTTTCTGAGAGATGTTGACATGATTTTAAGATTATGTTGCTGACATATGTCTACTAACCTCATGCCATTCTTGTTGGTGTGTCTGTGTGCCGGGTATTTTCCAATTGTTTTCCTGTTGGTTTTCTCTTTCCCTAACTGTGCATTAAAGTCGCCTATTAGGATTGTTGTATTGTTTTTTGGTATTTTACTCATTGTCTTATTCAGTGTTTGCCAATATTTTTCTGTTTCTTCTGGGTTCTTTTTGTTGTCTGCATTTGTTGGTGCGTGTGCGTTTACCATAGTGTAATTTCTGTTTGTGCTCTGAAAGTCCATGGTCATGAGTCTGTTGTTAACGGGTGTTACGTTTTTTACTGAGCCTATCACATTCTTATGTATGAAAATTGCCATCCCTAGCATCGGTGTTCCTCTTGCCACTCTTTTTTCGGTTTTACTCTTGAAGATGCGGTAGTTTCCGTAGTCCATTGTGTCTTCATCTGTGAATCTTGTTTCCTGTACTGCGAGTATCTGTATTTTCTGTTTGTCTAGCTCTATGACCAGGTTATGCAGTTTTCCTGGTTGGATTAGTGTGTTAATGTTCAGTGTCCCTATAAAAGTTGGTCTTTTGTGTGGAAGTCTGCCAGAGAACTCCGATTTTCCCTGTTTTCGTGTAAGTCCATGCCCTCCAGAATCCGATGGCATGGTTGCTGCCTCTTGGCAGGTGGATTGGTTACCACCTGGAGTAATATTGTATTTACTTGCACGATTCATGTTTGCTTATCATCATTTGAATGTTGTCTCAGTGTTGTCACTGAGTTGAATAGAACCAGAGATTGTTAGTTTCTGGAGCTTGTTGTTACGGCCGCATCCTATGGATGAACAGACGCCGACCAGAGTACCGGTGGTTGCCACACAGACGTGTCTGGATTTTGGGTGTTCGCTATTAGTTTCACCACTATTAGTTTTTTTTATTTTTATATAGATAAAAAAATAATTTAAACTTATATTAAGCCTCTGAACTTTTATTTCAGGCAATGCTCATCCCATTTGCAAAATTAATATTTACAAGCTACAAGTGGCACATCAAGAGCAAACTATTTATGGATGGTTCTTTTGACAAACTAAAACCAGAAGAAGTTGAAACATATGTTGACGACAAATACAAGTGAGTATTAATAACTATTAATCTATTATAAATTGTCAATTTAATATTTTATAACATTTATCCAATATCTATAAGTCAATTTAATATTTTATAATATTTATCCAATATCTATGGATAGGCACAGACACTCAGTAAATATATACAGTATTTTCTAGGGTTTATTCTGTAGGAGACTTGATTTCTGTTGCTACAATTTCAATGTATTTTACAATCAATATATTTAATTTTATTCATTTGTGTGGATAACAACCTTAGTCATGTTATATAAAAAGGACGATTTTGATTGCACCTTCTTAAGGAAAACCATTCTGTCAAGGGTGATGTGGTGAAATGCAGCTATACATTATTTCTTAAATCTAAATAATTTTTAAAATTGGCCTTTTTAGTTGTAAATATTAATATTTTTATTGGGAAAAAATTTACATAAAAAGAGTTACTGAAAGAAGTGTTTATGCGTCGGAAAATAGACTTTGCCAGTGTTTTGTGCTTAATTTATTAAAGTGAGTTCATTAAAAATGAGGTAAGACATATGCCTTTTATATATCAAAGATTTAGTTGTGTTAGACTAAAAATTGAACATAGAAATTTCAAATTCCTCGAATATAGAAATTACATTCATTGTATTCATTCATTCTTCAGAATTAAGCAAAAATTTATCTTTATTTGCATTAAAAGGCAGAATAATTACTAATCTGTTATTTCAATGTAGCTTAATTGAAGAAGAAAGTTTTGGTTTTTAAACCTTTGTGTAAAGATGGAGTAAAAAATCAAGTATACAAATTTAACTTTTTGTTGTATTTTGATTTTTTTCTGACCTATTAGTAATACTTGTTCAATACTATGGCATTTTCTTCATTCATATATTACTCTCTCATTAATTGCTTATGTTAATATTATAGTCACATATATTGTTAACACCTTTGGCGCTAGACACTCAGCGCAGTTGACTAGCCTAGACCGCCTATGTCTAAATCACTGTTTATGCAGTGTGCCATATAAATTGTTCTAAAATCCGTTGTTTTGGTGCTAGAGTAATAATTTTGTTGTATTTTCGTCTTATGACATACTATAAGATATATTTATTACTTGAAAGTTTTGTTTTTATTTTATTTTTAAAATTGCCAAAACCGTAAACAACAAACTTTTTGTACAATGAAATTTTGATTTTGTACAAAAAATATTTTATGCATAAAACTTATTTTTATTTCAAAGTACATGTAACATATTCTTACATATGAGATGCTGACACAACGTTGTGCGTATTTTAAGGCGAATATGAATGATGGTATGAGTGTAGTCTGGTTACTAACTGAGTTCAGCTGTTCCTCAGAAAGGGCAGTTTATTAATAGCCCAACAGCCAGGGCAACTATGCAACTATGGGACCTACAGCTTTACGTGGAATCTTAATGGGAGGAAAATAATTAACGGGAGGAGAATTTCTTGGTGGGCAGATCTTTGGTCCGGGTAATTCATTGTAGGTAAAGTTGTGGACATATCCAGGATTTACAGTGACATCACCCCATCCATCACTGTCATTGCCACCCGATTCAGGTTCAGTATCGTTGCCACTAGAAATGGAATGTGGCGGAAGGTTGCTGGTAGGGTCGGCTGCGAGGGCGTGGTCTAGTAGGCGGAGGCATTATAACATTAATGGGCCAGGGCCTAGGATCGTCAACACTATGAGAGTCTTTAGAGCCAAATGATAACACAGCCCTATTAGGTTCTCAGTTCGATCCCAATCAGAGTCATAATACATTTTGAGAAGAATCAGCTGATAACCACTGGCTGTTCATTTGTCATTGGTCTATTAATTAATGACACTTTCTAATGAATAGTCGGCCTTAGTTTGTAACAATGACTACATTCGCTCATCTACACTTATCACACTCATTCGAAATTCATATTCACCCATATCTTGACGATCGGCGTCTTATGAATAAATAAAGAATAAAAAAAATTAATAAATTAGATACAACAAATGATGTATTACTACTACCGTTTGATATGTTAGGTTCATACGTAGGATCTGAATCTGTGTCATTCACAGACTCATCAGAACTACTTACAATGTTGTTTCATTCCTAATCACTCAAATAATCTGTTTCCACAAGTCTTTGTATTGTATTCTCATCACCGAGCGGTGATTTAGGTACACTAGACATGATCAGAACACAGACTAAATACCAATAAAACACAATGCAACAACATTAAACATAACATAATCATATTACGATCAACACGTGGTGATGCCGGTGACAGACTGTCGTAATACTTGGATTTGAGTGACGACACAATTGGAAATAAGTTATGCCAACATTATAAAACATTAATTAACCATTAATATATTTATTTAGGATCACAAACCACTTAACTGGGCTTCTTTATGTGTTAAAATACCAAAATTGTAGTATTATTATGAAACGTCATTTTATAAGGACGTCGTCAATTTTCAGCAAGAATCACAACGTCCTTTAATAAGGACATCAGTGGTCAAAGGTTTAATACTGGTCGGAAGATTCCTACTAAAATATCTCTAAGGTCAACAAATTTGGGTCTTGTCTATGTTATATAGATTGAGTAATGGGCATTGCTGAAAATTTGTAGAAATGCTAACTTAGGCACAATCCAATAAAAAAATATAATATTATTGTATTTGCATGTCTTAGTTTGTTAAATTATGTAATATAATTAGTATTGCTTGTCTACTTTCCTATTATTTTATAGGATGTTGATATCAGTTAGTAACATGACTAAACAGATCCTCCACATTAGTATAGTTTAGTTTTCTGAGGAGAAAGGAGAGCTCTGAGGCCATTCCTAGATTGCACTTCAACCTTGGGTTTGTTGTGCTCCCCTGCTACGTACTAGAATGGGGTACCCATTCCAAGCAGCTTAACCAGCTCTAAAATCTTTTCCCCCAGACTAGCTACAATTATTTCTTCTGAGAGCTTGTCCTCGAATATTCTCCTTCTCCTGACCTCCAAAGCTTCGCACTCAGTTAATAGGTGTTTAGCAGACTCAAGAGCCTCACCACAAAGCCGGCAACTGGTGTCTTCTCTTGAGATACCAATCTTTGCCAGATGTTTTTTGAAAGGCTGTGTCCAGTAATAATGTACCCAATCACCATCCTGATGCAGTGGCGTAGCGACAGAGGAGCGAGTGGAGCGGCGGCTCCAGGGCGGGCGGCAGGGTGGGCGCCGTGAGGGGCGGGAAGTTCCAGAAGCCAGAAACGCTAATTTTAGAACAAGACTACACAGAGTGGCACGCGGGAAGCACCCCTCCCACTCCCCACCACCCTCGACGCGCATCGCGCATTGTTTTCGTCACTCTTCACTCTTTCAGTCATTTCAGTCAAGTTTAGTGACCTGAGCTGAGACAGTGAAGTGTCTGTGCATACCCACCGAGTCATTGTCTTACTTTTGTTTCTATTTGATTTGCAAAGTACTGATTTTTAAATACGTTTATGTTAACTAATAATATATTGATCTTCATATTGTAGGTTAGTGTATGTGTTAAGAATTATCGTGACAATCTTTAGTAAATAATGTCCAAAAAGCTAAGTGGTGCAGAGTATCGGAAACGAAAAAAAGAGAAGGAGGACGCAGAAAATCAAGAACTTAAGAAAGTAAAGAAGTTATCTTCATACTTTTCGAGGGAACCTGCAGTTTTTCAAGGACCCAGTTGCAGCTCACAAGAACCTACAAGTGTTGAGGAGTTGAAGCAAACACCTGTACCTGAACACGCAGACCCAGGTATTCTTTTGACCCATTCTGATATTTTGTTCTAGAGCCTGAAAACATAATAGAAGAGTTGGGCGAAAGTTCAGAAAAACAGATTAATGAAGCTATTATAAGTTCTTCTGACAAGGGTAATTTTAAAGGTGATCTTACAGCTGAACAAAAACGATTAATAATTAAATTAGGCCCTCACCAACCTAAAGGGCAGTTCCCAAGAGAAAAAGATGGCAGAAATAAAAATAGAGGGTTTGACGAGAAGTGGTATTTTCAAAAGAACAAAGAAAACCAGTTGACCATAAAACGTAATTGGTTATGCTACTCAAAAATTCTCAATGTTTGCTATTGCCAGCCATGCTGGCTTTTCAATATGACATGTAGTGATGTGGGGTTTTCTAAAGGTACGTCTGATTGGGCACATTTAGGACGAAACATTAAAGATCATGAAGAAAATTTGCAAAGTCATGCAATTGCATGTGAAATATATTACCGCTGGCAGTTAGGCGTAACGGTTGATAGTGAGAGTCTGGAAGAGATTAAAAAAGCCACTGATTACTGGAGACAAGTTTTAAGGCGAGTTGTAGACGTCATTATTACATTAGCTACAAATGACTTACCACTGAGAGAACATAGATTAACTGATGATGCAACTAAGTCGAAAGGAAATTTCCTTGAGATAGTACATATGCTAGCAAGATATGACCAGGTCCTAGCAGATTTAATTAAGCTACCCAAACGTACCGTTAAATACCTTAGCCCTCAAATTCAAAATGAGCTGATCAACCTAATTTTCAACGAGATAAAAAAAGAAATAAAGGAAGAAATGAAGAAAAGCCCTTATGTGACTATTATCTTTGATACAACTCAAGATATAGAGCCTGAACTACGGAGTCATCTACCCTCATCTCTCCTACGGACTGACTGTGTGGGGTGGATGCTCAAACTCAAACCTCTCAAGAGTTTTCATCCTCCAAAAAAGAGCGTTGCGAACAATTGCAAAATTGAAACAAAGAGAGTCGTGTAAGCCAGTATTCAAAAATCTGAATTTGTTGACATTACCCTGCCTCTACATCTTGGAAACTTGTCTCTTTTTCAAATCAAAATGTCATGCTATAAGAGGTTGCGACATACACTCTTATGACACTAGAGGCAGGGGCGACTACCGTTCTGGGAGGCACAGAACGGTAGTTTATGAGCGACTGCCTGTACAGGCAGGAGTAAAATTTGTCAACAAATTGCCAAATTCAATTAAAAGTGCCCCCACGCTGAAGGCGTTTAAATCTCGTCTAAAAGCAAAGCTGATTGCAGAGGCATTCTACAGCTTAGACGAATTTATGGCACACAACTGGGAGACCTAGCGAAATTTATTGGGTTAGGCTACTGAGTGGGTTTATGAGATGAATGCGTGTATTAACGTGTTTTGTATGTTTGAAAGGGATCTCGATGGAAGAATGAATGGCTAAACAATAGCGAATAGCAATAATGGATAGCTTGACGATTGCAATGCATATTTTTACTATGTTGTACGCAATAAATCATTTATTTATTTATTTATTTATTTATTTATAGCAAAAATTGAGCACAGTGTTTCGTTATGTAAAGATAAAAACTGACGATGATGAAAGGCCAGTACAACTAGTTATAGAATAAGCGTTCGGTGGCTTTATGGAAGTAGAAAGCCAGAAATCAGAGTACTTAGTAAATATTGTATTAAATATTATAGAAGAATACTCAGATATATCTAAAGTTCGAGGGCAAGGCTACGATGGAGCCGCTAATATGAGTGGTATTTATTCAGGCCTTCAAGCAAGAATAAAAGGTAAGAATCCTGCAGCTAAGTATATTCACTGTTGTGCTCATGCACTTAACCTGGTAATTCAAGACTCAGTAACAAATATTTATGAAATCAGGAATTTCTGACAACGTTCAAAGTCTATATGTATTTTTTAAAGCCATATCACGATGGTCATTGTTGACCAAATCGACTATGTTGGAAAAAACCTTGAAGAAAGTATGTCCAACAAGGTGGAGCTCAAGAAACCAAGCCGTCGACGCCCTTCGTTGCGGTTATTTTGACATAATGAAAGTACTGACTTTCCTAACGTTAGAAGGTAAAGACCAAGAAGAACAACGCCAAGCTAAATCACTTTTAAAATATTTTAAGCAGTTTCCGACAGTCATTTTGATTGTAATGGAAAGTGTGCTGCTTGAAACTATGGACATAATTTCCAAAAAACTTCAAAGTACCGAAGAAGACTTGGAGCACGCAACAAAAATGCTCTTGAATCTTAAAACAAAAATCACCAAACTTAGAAGTGAGTGGCAAATAGTTAAAGACGATGCAACTAAACTTTGCTTAAAATGGAAAGTTGTACCACGTTTCACTGAATCAAGAACAAAAAAGAAGAAAAGAATGTTTGATGAAGTGCAAGTTGATGACCCCATTATAGACAAGGAGAAACGTTTCCGGGTTGAGGTGTTCAACCGTAGCCTCGACATAATCACAATACAGCTGACAGAGCGTTTTGAGGCTGTTACTCACATCACCACCAGTGTCTGAAGCCTTCTTTTTTAGTTGATGCAAGTGACGAGGAAATCTTAGAATCAAGCAAAATCTTGGTACTTAACTACGTAGATGATGTCTCTCCTAACCTAGGTCTACAGCTTGTAAGGCTAAAAACTTGTTTTTCAAGTCACATAAAAAAACTCAAAAGTATAAGGGAACTTGCTGATACTTTGATAGTGCGTGCTCAAGTTGGTTCCAGCTTTCCAGATGTTGTGAATGCTTGTTTAATTTTTTTGACATTACCTGTTACAACCGCAAGTGCAGAGAGATCATTTTCAAAACTAAAACTGATAAAGAACTATCTTCGCAGCACCATGTCTCAAGAGCGTCTGAGTTCCTTAGCAACCATCTCCATAGAACGCAGCAGAGCCAAGAACATAGACTTAGACAACGCAGTAACAGAGTTTGCAAGTGTTAAGTCACGAAAGAAGATTAGCTAAGCCAGCAAGATGTGAGTTATTTTTGTAACTATGTTCATGTTTTACACGTACTGAACTTAAAAATAACAAGTCTGTCTAACCATCTTATTGTTATGCTGTGTTAGTAGAGATAATATAAATATAATACAAGTTTATTAAAATATGGAACATATTTTTATTTTTATCCCGAATCCAATACTATTTATATTTAAATTCTCTTGTTATAAATTCAAACTAGGTTTCTTACTAGGAATGAAACTTTGTGAAGAATGTAATCTATCAGTAATTAGCATACATTTTATATGGTCAGAGGGATCAACCGTTTTTACCGTGGTAGAGTGAGGTGTGGGTGTCGGTTACCGATTGATGATAGTGTTCGAGGGGGGGGGGGGCGCCAGCAGTTGAGTCGCTCCATGGCGCCAAAATCCTCGCTACGCCACTGTCCTGATGTCATTCCAATTCATGGCAGTGAGTGATTTGGTCAGCGTAGTGCTGGGTACCCTTACCAGAGATTTTTCAAAGACTTGGCCATGAAGCCGCTGTCATCTGCTTTGGTGGTGAATTCTCGCCAAGCTCAGTATTCAGTATTTCAGTCTTGGCAGTCCTTCACACTAAAGCTTTTATATTATTTAGGTTAAGACAGAACATGTATTAGCATACTATTCCAATGTAATGTGTCTTTTACCTTACGTAACCAAATTGAAATATAATGTTTTGGTTTTCTTAACCTTTGTGTTTAAAATTAAGCAAAATTTGCAATTCTGGCTTATATATAGTTTTGGTGTAAAATTAAATTTTATTCTTGAGGGGTATTACAATTATAATTTAAATGTTATATTTAAAACTGATTATTGACATATAAAAGATTACAGATTACTTTTGCAATTTTGTAACCATTAAAATGTAAATGTAGAACTTGGTGCTGTTCTAAAATTTGCACTAATGAAGTTAATAACTACAGTACCCTGCCTTTACTTATTTGTAAAATAATCTTGATATAATTTTCAGAGATTTTATAAAGACTCAGAAAACATATAGAGCCAAATTCAAACAAGCGCAGGAAGGCCCTTACCAATTCAAAGGTACTGTTGATGATGCTGATCCAATAAATTGGCCAGCTCCACTTAAAATCTGTGCTCAAGTAATCCAACAAATAAAAGACTTTAGGGTAAGTATTCAATCAATTTTTTTCGATCACAGAGAAAGAAATTTATATTCACACTATCTTTCCCAAATATTCATAGGAATTGCACAATCCTTGAAAAACCAACGCTGTCGGCAAAAGATTTAAAGGAGGATAACCTGAATATTATAAATATAAAATATTTATGAATGTAATGTCCATTAAAGTGAGGTTTTGTGAAAGTAAGTAATCAAACAAAATCGTACATTCTCTATGGTGGTTTTGCTTTGTTGATTATGTTGTAAAATGAAACCATTCGTGCGACTAATTTTAATATTTTGTCCTAACCTTACAGATGATTCACATCTGAACATAACAGGTATACATCTTTTGAATGCATTATTTTTGTTGATGTTGAAATGTGAATAGAATTCATCCCATAAAATTAAATAGCTATCAATCCATCAACTAAAAGCAATAGTTTCCTCTATCACTCAGAATAATATTAAACATTCACTTTTCTTACTGTCTAGCATCACAGTTATAAGGATTACAATATACTAATAAATAGAAAAAACATTTGCACTTTTTCCAGTAATCTTGAAATCAGAAGAATGAACAAGCAAATCAAACTGAAAACTAATTCCTATCTCTCCAATTTTAGTATAAGATTTTTTTTTCAAAACTAATGTTTTACTTAATTGTATAAGTTTTCACTAAAACTTCTTTTTATTTTATATATTTATTATTATTGATATTTAACAATTATAACACACAGGGCCAGACAGTAAGCGACCTGTGTGTTATATTTGGCGCATATAGGGGTTTCAGCAGCAGAGAGGAATCCTTCCACTACTGACCTGCCTTAATTCATGATTTGATTTAATCGCTCTAAGCTTGATTCGTTAGTGTTAATCAAATCAAAATCGCTTTATTGTCGTTAAAATCAGAGATTAATGAAAATATCATATTGCATCTCCTGTCAGAGCTTAGTCTATCATACAATTAAGACAAATATGTCGACAATAACAACAATCCAACTATAAAAACATACAGAACAAATCCTCATAAAACAATGTTTAACTAATTTTATCGATGATAATATATTGTACAGAAATATAGAAGTTTTATCTTTAAGTTACAACTGCAACAATTGGAAGATAATGTTGAACGTTTATTGGAATTAAAAATTTGTTAAAATAAGATAGATTTATAGGAGAAAAATTCCTCCAGGGAATAAAGGGATTTAACAAAAGCCAAGAATAGTATTTCTTTAAAAATAAATGTTTGTCATATTTGTTGATTATTGGCATCAAGAGGTTTTATATACTCTCAGAGAAATAACAGAGTGGCTGTTAAGTTTTATTTAAGCTGCTGAAATTTATAACTGCGGAGCTCTTATACCTTGTGTTGTATGAGTGAATTTCATTACAGTAGAACTCCGCAAATCCGAACCCCACAAATCCGAATTTTCGGCAAATCCGAACTGACGGGGATCGGAAACTTTTTTTTTAACAAGTTAAAATACTGTATTTAGTAAATTTGGAGTTGCTAAACCGGGAATGAAATAACAGACAAAAACGTAAAAACATAATTTTAATTTACAAAAACACCTTCAACATCGTTAAAATGGTTTATAATTGAACTTGAAATACAGTGAAGTACAGTATAGTACAGAATGAATACATGAATACAACGTTAGATAAAATACAGTATAAAAATATAAAAGATTAAGGCGTGTTCTTAAAGAACTCTGTAACTTTCTTCTGACGCATAGATGTGTAGCGACTAGAAGTGGCAATGTTAAGCCATCTACGCATAAACATTACGTCAGCTGGTAACGCAGCAGGGCTCTGCTCCACAGTTGAGCCAAATCCAGGGCTTTAGTGGCATCTGCGTGTGACACTCGATCTAGTTGGGAAATTTCTTCCCGCTTTCTTCGTCTTCATTAGGACTTTGAGGTTGAACCAAATTTACAATTTACTCATCATTGTATTCTTGGTGGCCATTATCGTCAACACCAACCCATTCTATGACATCATTTTCTCCATCTTCTTCACATCCTGGAAGTTTTTGAACGACATCTAGGAGGTCATTTTGTAGTGGAGCTTGAAAATGCTGTGTTTCTTCAAATTGTAAATCTGGCCACAGCTTCTTCCACGACTTTTTAATCAAAGTTTCAGGACAGTTAGTTGTCCTAGGCTTCAGCCACACAATAAATTACATCTTTTATCGTGATTCTTTTCAGGATGTCAGTGATGGAACTTTCTTCATCTGATAGAAGTGTCCGTACCAAATGTTTTCTATAATAAAGTTTTATAAACTGCAGGACACCCTGGTCCATTGGCTGCAATAATGGAGTGACATTTGGTGGCAAGAAAACAGCCCTAATTTCACCACATGTCAGTTCTTTTTCTGAAGGGTGTGATGAACGTCAGTTAACGTTGAACAAGTGTGCTAATGTTAGTACAGTAACTCTATACGCTATTTTTCGGATAATCCGAACTTTTCGGAATCCGAACAAGCTGTTCCCCCAATTAGTTCGGATTTGCGGGGTTCTACTGTACTATGCTTTATTAAATTTGGGGTCTGGAAAATAAATTTAATTATATCAAACAGATTAATTTAAGAGGGGTGGTAGGCCTGGTCCTACGCTAGTGAAAGAAAGGTAAAAGTGCTCCGTAATTATTTTTATATTAACATATTTACTAATATCTTTATCTTTATAATAATAACAAGTGTGTAGTGATTACTGACCTTTAAGCAGAACTGCTAGGCGGGACGGAAATACAAGGGATAAGTGAGTCTAGACTATTTATAACTTTCACTAAATGACACATAATTGCAGAATGTTGTCCTTTGATAATAAATATGGAGCAAGGTCACGTCGCTGCCAATGAATTTTGCACATTTGAAATAGCATTAATTGCTGCCAACAGCCAAGCTTCACTATTACCCTCTAATCAGTTTTAACCCTAAGCTCAGGGACCAGATTATCTTTTGTGCCTGCAGTTACCGCTGGATCTACTACAACGCATTTATGAGTTGCCTATCACATTGTAAACTTCAAGGAGCTTTATTTATTTAAATTTTATTATTACAACTTCTATTATTACCTGGAATATATATATATTTTTTTTTACTTTTGACACAAAAAATTTAAAGAATGCATTTAACTATTCTTTAAAAAAAAAAGGGAAACCAAGGTTACTGTATAAAAATAACAAGTACAGAGAAAGTTATTCAACAAAAATGGTGAAATTGTTTGGAGATGCCTCGGTCGTAGCTGCACATCGTCACGGAGGACTGATGCTGAGCGGAGCAACGTTATCTCGACACACGGCAGGCACAGCGGCCCGCACCCTGTAACCATGAGGTCTCTGACGTCGTCTCCCTCAACACCCTGCAAGCCTGAAGATAATTGCACCTCAACTCCTCGTTCCACGGATGCTGGCCTTGGTGACATCCACGATGAAACCCAGAAAACACCGACCAGCAAGGCAGCATCGCAAGACCTCCGAACTGAAAATGGGCTACTTAAGGAGGAAATATCAAAACTCAAGCAGCAGGCAGAGACCTTATTGAACCACTCAATTGAGTCAGACACTCGACTCCTACAATTCACACACGAAGTATTTGTGGCAAAAACACCATTTGCTACAGCTGACTCCATGGAACCTAAACTGGTCTCCATTACTCCGTCCAAGTCAACCATCATGAATATGGGAGTTCAATGTAATATGTTGGTTGGCTGTCAGGATCAGCAATGCGCAGAGAACAGGTCTCTTATTCAACAGCTGAATACTACAATTGAGGTACTTGAGGCTGATCTTCGATGACTGAGAACTGAAGTTTGAGTCAGCAGGAGTGAGCGGAAAAAAGAAGACACAACATACGATACATACGATGGATGGACAGTTTACTCAAACAAATCACAACAGCCCATCTGAACTTCAAATAAGTTTCAAGCTCTTTCGCCCAACTACATAGAGGAGTTTCAAGTTAAAAAATCACCTGCTGTAAACACGAAAAGCAAACAAAGGAAGAAAAGAAGAAAGTAAACAAAAATTGGCATCACTACACAAGCAAACACCAACAACGTCATCCAAATATAAAGGAAAAATTAGATCTACTCCACTAAACTTTAGATCAATAAACATCGAAAGCGACAGTCATGGCCGTGGTTTGGCTGGCCTCGTTGGTGAATTGGTGGGCCCAGGTACAAAAGTATCTGGTACTGTAAGACCAGGAGCTAAACTACGGAGTATAACATCAACATCTTGCCATACTTCATCACCAGACAGCTGTGTTGTCTTGATTGCGGGAACAAACGATCTAGCGGCCGGTGAACAATACAATATCTACCGCCACCAATACAATATCCAAGAGCAACATATCTTGGATCAATCAACATCAACAAAATTAGTAGTTGCTACCCTACCATACCGTCATGACCTTCCACACGGACATCCCATTCACAAAGAGACAGAATATGTAAATAGACATATCAAATACTTAACGGATAAATACAGGCATAAAGGAGTTGAATCACTTAATCTCAACCACATACTTCAGCACCTCTACACAAACCACGGGATACATTTAAGGCTGCCTGGCAAACGCCTTCTTGCTCGTTTGGTGGTGGATATTGTAAACAAATTGGGCAAAGCATCATTTCCTTCCAAACCGATGTCTTCGTTCGGCTCCTCCACTGCACAGTCACCTGTCACTTCTGTCACCACTAATGCAGCTGCCTCCGTATTTGCTGTCTATGCCATTGGAACATCATCTGACGTAACAACCGTGTCTCCATCAACATTCGAATCCAGCACCCCATCTGGTTGTTCTGACGGTGATGCACTCGCTGTGGATGTCATTAGCCTCCCATATGACACATTTGCTGACACCGTGAAGAAAACGCAAGAACAATCTAGTGCCACTGTAGTAGAGACTGTATCATTTAAGAAATCTAGTTTTTTAGAAATAGGTCTTGTCAAAACTATCCAACTCTAGTGTCAAATTCAAACATTTCAAAATTACGAAAATCGCCAAAATAAAAAAAAAACCAAAATTCTCAGATCGAAAATTTAGTATAATTCATCAAAATGCACAATTCGCCTCTAATAAAGTGGAAGAGTTGTCACTTCTCTGTGAAGAGTTACAACCGGATATGTTTGTTGTTTCGGAACAAAGTTTTACTGGGGATACAATAGGACATTTCAAGATAAAAAATTATGATTTGGCTAACGTTTTCTGCCGAACAATATCTAAAGGGGGTGGTTTGGCAACATTTGTAAAATCAAATCTCAAATTTGAATCTTTTGAAATTGATTACAGTTCCGAACTAGATTTTGAAGTTGAGGGCGTGAATATTTATTCAGCAACATTCAAACGAATAATTGTTATCGGTGTCTATAGATCCTCAAGGGGATGCTTTAGTACCTTTTTTGACAAATTGGAAAACCTTCTGCAATCTCTGCATTCACGCTCAACAAAATACATTGTTATAGGGGATTTCAATATTAACGTTTTATACTACGCTGACCCCCTAACCCAGCGGTTCCGTGACAATTTACATTCTTTCGGTTTGGAGTGGTCTGTGAACTCACCAACACAAGTAACTGCTACATCGAGTACAACTATTGACAATGTTGTCACCAACATACAGTCCGCTTCAGTCACAGTGTTGGATACTGCCATCTCAGACCACTTTGCACAGGAGGTAATCATTGACGGAGACTCCCCAAAAATAGAACACGCACCCAAGAAATATTGAACTTTTAAATAGAAATCTTGAAAGTGAGTCCTGGTCTTTCCTTGAGGGAGTAGACTCGGTCGATGACGCTTACAATTCGTTTTTAACTGCTTTAACTATCATCTTGACCTGTCCTGTCCTTTTAGATTGACAGGTAAAAGATATAAAAGAGAGAGAATCAATTGGATTACGAAGGGTATTTTAAAGTCTAGAGAGAAACTCAAGTTTCACTACTCTATTTTTAGAACTACAAAAAATGAAGAATTTAAAGTATTTTTTAGGCGTTACAAGAATATTTAAAAAAAAGTCATAAAAGCTGCAAAGGCCTATGACATAGAAAATGCACTGACTAATGCCGAAAATTTTTCAAAAATAGCATGGAAAGTTATAACTTCCATAACCAAACAGCAAAATACGAACTATTCTAAATCAATCCAAATTGAAGTCGGTGGCAAAAAAATTCAAGACCCGGAAAAGTGGCTTCAGAATTGAATAGCTTTTTTACGACTGTGGGCATTATAAATGATAGTAAAAGTAGCCATCGTCCAAATATCATATCCAAGAATCTACCGTCATCTTCAACGGTGCTTACCGGTGTGGACGAGGTGGAGGTGGCAAGGGTTATTCAGGGACTGAAGTCAAAGTAGACATGTGATATCAATGGCTTGTCAGTGTGGCTCCTCAAAAGGTGCTACAGGCATCTTCTGAAACCACTAGTAAAATTAGTCAACATGTCTTTTCAATCTGGCATATTTCCATCCAATTTGAAAACAGCAAAGATCACACCAATTTTCAAAAAAGACGATCCTCTAATTGCAAGCAATTATTGTCCAATTTCTATCCTTCCAGTAATCAGCAAAACTTTTTACTGAACGATTAAACAATTTTCTCAATCAATTTGAAATTATTAGTAAAAACCAATTTGGTTTTCGTCAAAATAAATCAATTATTGATGCAATTAATAATCTTGTTGAAGAAATCATGGAGGGCTTGGAGAGACGGGAAAAGACTCTCAGTGTGTACCTTGATCTCTCCAAAGCCTTTGACTGTGTCCATCACGCAACCCTATTGCAAAAGTTGGATACATGTGGTATTCGTGGTCTGCCACTTAAATGGCTAAAATCTTATCTCGCAAATAGATCTCAGTATGTCCAGATTGCCAACACTCTGTCACAAAGGGCCGCTATGAACCAAGGTGTCCCCCAGGGATCTATACTTGGTCCAGTTTTGTTTTTAATTTATAAATATTTTTTTAATTAGCATAATACGTGTTGGTTGGTTGGTGTTGGTAATTACCATTAAGTGTTGCAGATAGAAAACAGGAAATAAATTTAATAAAATCAATAGCTGTTGCAAATGGATACAAGGCATCAATAATTGATGAAATTGGAAGTAGAATAAAAAAGAAAATAGAAAATAAAATTTGAGACGAAAAACGAAAAACACTTAAAAAAGAAAAATCTGATAAAGAACAAAATAAGTATGTATCCCTCCATTACAACAGACCATTTACACAAAGAGTTGGTAATAGATTTCAGAAATTCAATTTATTAGTAGCTTTTAAGACTTGTAATACTATGTCCAACATTTTACACCCGAATATTGAAAGTGAAGATAAATTCAATAATTCAGGAATATATAGGATTAACTGTAATCATTGTAAAATGTTTTACATAGGTCAGACTGTAAATTTTAGCAAAAGATATAAAAACCAAAAAGCTTTTAAAAATAAGAAACCTGAAAGATCTAATGTAGCTAAACACCTTCTGAATTGTACCTACAGTTTGAATAAAATAGATGAAAATGTAGATATTCTAAAAGTTTGTAAGAAGGGTCGTAATATGAATGCTTGGGAAGAGTTATTTATTTTTAAAGAAAAATGTAAGGATCGTGATAAAATAATAAATGAACAGGTTAATTTTGATTCCGAAATAGTTTTTAATGATGTATTTTCAGCGAATAAAAGAAGAGAAGTAACAGCCAATAGGAATTAACCAATAATATCACAGCAGCCGCCATTTTGACGATTCCAGCCAATGAGGTCAAGTGATCATAGGCCTTTAAATTGAGTTGTTGAACACCATTTTCCATTCTTTTGTGAATCCCTCTGGTCTGAGGCAGGTGAGCGTGGTTCACCGAAATCGATCACCATAATATTTGTGCATTTTTTACTTGTATTGTAATATATTTGTGCATTTTGTGCTTATATTATAATAAATTTGTGTTGTGTGACGTTTACTTGTACTGTTTTAATTTATCAATGATCTGTCAACATCGATTCAGAATGGAAAGATTGTTCAGTATGCTGATGACACGACTTTCCCTAATAGAAATAAAACAAATAACGAAATCGATACGGTTATTAAACTAAACTCTTGTATCCAGTATTTTTCTAATAATTATTTGCATTTAAATAACTCAAAAACAAACTATATTAACTTTTGCCTTTGACAACAAGACAGTAGGCTTCGGCCTTCTGTGGTGATGGATGACAACTTCATAGAGGAAGTTGAATCTACAAAGTTCTTAGGAATGTACCTTGATAGAGGTCTGACTTGGGACACTCATGTCGAACACATTTGTTCGAAGGTTACTTCAGACATTTATGCACTGCGTAATCTGGTAAAGTTTTGCTCATTTAAAGTATTGAAGATGGCCTACTTTGGCCTAATATATCCACATCTTGCCTATGGACTGATGCTGTGGGGAGGATGTGCTAAATTTAAATCTGAAAGAATCTTTAGGCTTCAAAAGAAAGCCATTAGAATAATTAATAATTTAGAACCAAGAGAGTCGTGTCAATATGCATTCAGGGATTGCGGATATCTGACCCTGCCTTGTCTCTATGTTCTTCAAGTGGCTTTTTTCTGTCGGTTTCGTTGTAATCTAACACGAGCCGCAGACATTCACGAGCACGATACTAGCGGCAGGAATAGCCTACGAACTCAAGCTCACAGAACAAGAGCTTTCGAGCAACTCTCCCTTCTCAGGCCAGGGTCAGAATAATCAATCCGCTCCCTGCAGACACAAAAAATTTAGAAAGCGTGACTCAATTTAAAGTTCAATTAAAAAACCTTTTAATATCTAAAGCTTTCTACTCTGTAGATGAGTTCCTAACATGCCGCTGGGGCCACTAAGTTTCGTAATAAAGATTGACACTAGAGTTAAAGAGTGAATGTATTAATGAATGTTAACTGATGTAAGTTTGAAAGTTGAATGAATGATTTTTTACGTTAATGAATAGTGTAGGCCTATGTAATTTATTCATATATTTAAATTTTTATTAATTCTGACGCATGCAATACAATGCAACAAATTTTCTAATGCAATAAAGATTATTATTATTATAGATAAAGGTTTACAATGGTCTGAATTTAAAGTTTTATGAATAAAGATTTGCAGTGGTCACAACTATGCGAGTTTGAAATTATTCTAATTTTTTTTGAGAATTAGTATGTCATCCATCTTACAACAATTTTCTCACACATCAAGCCTGTACCTAAAAGTGGATTCGAAGAAGGCAAAATATGCGGTTCTTACGTAATCCATATGAACACGTAAAGTGAGACGTTTAGGAAGAAATATTTGTCGTGCCAATTTTGTAGAAATGTAGTTGATATGAGGCTCCCAATTTAGACCCTGGTCTATATAAATTCACAACAAATTTACACTACTAGAAAAATTAATATTATGATGGTCAATAGGTTTTAGCCCAAACAAAATGTTTTGAGTTTTTGACTGATTTAAGTAAAATACATTGCAGTCAAATCACTCTGAGGATTCTGAAATGGTATTTTGCCTAATAGTATCTAATTCTTTCAGATATTTTCTAAACTATAGGAATGTATCATCATCAGCATACATGATAGTTGTGACCAACCAATGGTCACTGCTGCTAATGACATAGTGAGCAGAACTTGGTACTGCGCTGCCGACCCGTGGCTTATTGTCTTCCTAGTTGCCAAACCAACTTGTAATTAAATAACATAGTGGTCAATCAGTCCATCTTCTGGTTGCCCCCCAGCTCCCATTTTAGTTGGGGGGTTGAAATCCACATGTGCCTCTAAAAGCATGATTTTTAGTCTTATAACAATTCTCTCAAAGGTATTGGTTGATATATTTTCTGTTCTGTTACAGGGGGAGGGGGTCTTTTGGGATACCCAGTATATGTGAAGACTCTTAATTTCCAAAGTAAAATTGTTTGTTTTGTTTGTTTCCTAAACTTCTTAAAATATCAATCAATACAAATATGGGTAGATCAATCATTTTAGGAATATGGGTAGATTAGAGCATAATTTATGTTTCGATTAGATTTTCAATCATAAAATATTTTTCCCTTACAGCAACATGTTCAACTAGTGACGATAATGTGCAACTTTGCACTCACAGAGCGACATTGGAATGAAATGTCAGAACTGGCAGGTTTTGACTTGACACCTAATGCCGGAACTACGCTTAAGAAGGTTATAAATTTCAATTTGGATCATTTACTGGATCAGTAAGTCAAGTATCTAAAAATTGCGGTTGAATTCCGTTAGCAAATGCAATATTTTTTCTATGGAGTTAACCACTTTCAGAAAATTTAGTAACATTAAGTGATGGGTAAATATGTAGTTTTCACTCACCTACAAAATTAGAAACTTTGTTTGAAATGCGTTGAGAAGTAGGTATATTAGCTTGAGAAATAATTTTTATTCTGCGGAAATTAAGTTTTTAACTGAAAAAAAATCAAAAACTAATTTTACAACTTATAGTATTTTTTACATATTTCCATTAGTTTAAGAGTTTTCCATCATCATTATTTACTCGATTTGTTTTTTATACTGAATATGAATTTGTTAAGTATTTTGGTCTATGATAATTATTTCTCGAGATATAACAAATACTACCGAAAAAGGCAATAGAACTGCAAGTTAGAGTAATACGTCCCATACGCAGACCAAGAACAAGATGCCAGGACCAAATCAGAGGCACATTGGAGAGAAGAGGTAATTGCTGGGAGGAAATTATGACTAACCAAACATGGAATGACAGGAAGCAATGGAAGAGGCTATTCGGACGACCTTTTGTAATCAGAAACGTCTTTCTAGAAGAAAAAGATAAAATAGAAAAATGCAGTAAATTGTGATTAGCAGCCATTATACAATCATTGGAATCAGCAATTATTAACCACAAAAAAATTATCATGTATTTTATATATTATTGAAGGGATCAAAAAATAAAATCTGTATTACAATGCCATAATCAGCGGTTAATCGTTTTTTGTAAGACAATGTATGGGAATGATGATACACTTCTGTATATCATCAACTGGATGAGAGGGGCATGGCCCGACAAAAATGAGTACGTGTAAATCTCTCGTAAATCCAATCTTAAAGAAATATTTATATTTTACAAGCTAAGAATGATTAAAATCTTTATGGCTAGCACTGTACATGTATGGTTGGGCGTGTGAATCAATACCACTGTACGTGTCTGGTTGGGCAGGTGGATCAATACCACTGTAAGTGTGTGGGTGGGCGTGTCAGTCAATACCACTGTACGTGTATGGTTGGGCGGGTGGATCAATACCACTGTAGTTTAGTTTAGTTTAGTTTAAAAGGGGATATATAGTTGGTCCAGCCAACCCTTGCAACGAAGCCTAAGGCTTTTTGTGCCAATCCCGGTGCCTAATCTTTGTAAAGCTGGCTGCCCTTGACCAAGTCAAGGAGCTTCTTCACTAGATTGGTAATTTCCAACTGTCTCAGAGGTGAGCCTTCAAAAAGTGCTCTTCTTCTGGCACCAAGAGCCTCACACTCCAGGACAATGTGTTCTGCCGACTCTTCGTCCTCCCCACAGAGGCGACAGATGGGATCCTCAGCAAAGAGTCCCACCGTTCTTAAATGCCTCCGGAATTTGTCGTGGCCGGTGATGAGTCCCACCACCAGCCTAACGTGCGATTTGCTTAACCCAAGAAGTGACTGTCAACTTCTGGGAGGGATTCTTGACAAGAACCTTGCCGAGTCTTTGCCCTGGGAACCGCCGCCATCTTTCCAGATGTCTGGCGCTGACCCATCATAGGGAAGGTACACAGAGCTGACGGTGAACTCCCCATGCCCTTCCTCCGTGCTCAGTGTCATTCTCACTGTCATGATGTCCCTGGAACAGAACTCAAACAGGGGAAATACTTCCATACCATTACGTACCAAGATACATGTCCTAGCATTATTGGTGGAACAAGAGGAAATTATCTTACCTTTTGCATCAGCCAGTCCTGCGATTCTGCCCTTGTGTAACCAAGGTTCCTGAATCAGGGCCAGGTCGATGTTATGTGCAGTCATGGACTGACAGAGGGCTGCCGAGGCAGCCTTACTGTGGTGCAGATTGGCTTGAATCACCCTTGGCATTGTCCCTAGCCAGCCAAGTTGGAGTCAGAATCGGAGAGAGACATGTCCCCCTCCCGACGTTGATTTAGCCCAAGCAATGGAAAACAAAGGCTGGCCAGTGTGGCTGCCCTCTGCTCCCATGCTCGGTTCATTGCCTAAGGTCTCAATTCGGTCCTTAGGAGAAGATTTTGTTGTTTTGGTTTTATCTGGGTCCATAGGATTCCCACGATTAGCTAGGGAAATAAATGGTCTAGCCCCAACAGAGCCCCGCATGCCAGGGTAAGCCTATTTGAAACTGGATTTCGGCAGGTGTCCAGAGTCCGCATGGTATAGACTGGTCTACCACCAGCCATTCAGCCCTCGGCCCACGCTGTTCCGCCTTGGCTTGGCTGGAAAGGTTAGGTAGGATAAGGAATTAATGGGATAGGAGTGCTCTCAGCATCGGGATCACACTGAGAGCTATGGGAAGGTGAGTACCCTCCTCCTCCTCATCGGTTATGGGAATGATGAGACGCCGGGCTTGGGACCGGTACGAGCGGAGTTGATACCACTGTAAGTGTGTGGGTGGGCGTGTGGGTCAATACATCTGTATGTGTATGGTTGGGCGGGTGGATCAATACTGTAAGTGTGTGGATGGGCGGGTAGGTCAATACCACTGTACGTGTATGGTTGGGCGGGTGGATCAATACCAATTTTTGAAACGGATATGCTAGGTTAGTAAACAGTATTTTTATGGGTAGAACTGATCATTTTTCACAAAATAAACTTCGTATTTATGTTCAGCTTAAAAAACAAATAAATAAAACAAATTTTTCAAAACAATGATTTAAAAAAATTCTTTTTTGATTTTCCTATAAAACAAGGTTTTTATTTACAAGGGAAAACATGTTTTCCGCCTGATGAAATGATCCCTCCTGATAATCTAACTCAATCTTAACCACTTTGAAATAGCAAATTTTATTTTTTTGAGATTAGTTTAAACTGCATAATTAATTACTGACTGATGACTATCAATAAAAATTACAACTTCATTACAATTTATTATTGTTGTATATGGCTGGCAAGAGTCAAGTTCAATATTCAAAATCATATACTAACAGGAAACATCTCATATAAGTATAACTTACAAAGAAAGGAGTTTTTCATGGAGAAACAATATGGTTAATTAAACAAAATAATAACAACACTGTAAATTTAAAGTTAATTGTAATATATGGTTGGTATGTCAACAATAAAATAACCATAAACAAAGTAGATTCAAAATGTTTCCAGAAACCAGCGTCATTGCTGGTGGGAGTTGTCTATCAGTTAGTACTGTTCCTGGAGAAGGGATATAAGTAGAACGAGTATCATTTAGCTGTCAGCGTTCCCTTGAGGAGACCGCTTTTTGTGTATTTGCGTGTTTACATTGTCACTTTTTGAAAATTGATTTAAAACAGCCAAAAATCATTAAATTTTGTGTTTTATCTCAAAAGTCATCTTCTAAGGCACTTAAAATATTCGGACATGCATACAAAGTTTGAGGAGATGAAGGAAAGAAAATTTTACGAATGGTACAAACATTTTCATGAAGGTCGCATAAACATTGAAGATGACTCTTGTAGTGGATGCACTTTGACTGCAACCACAGATGACAATATTGAGCGAGTTTGGCAAACTGTCCATGCAAACTGAAGAGTACCGACTGATGTTCTTTTGCATACAAAGTAAATTTATCCATACAAAAGTTCTTAGGTACTTACGAGATGTCATTAGGAAGAAATGGCCTGAAAAATGAACAGAAAACAATTGGCTTTTGCTGCATGACAATAGCTCTGCACATCGATCCCTCTACGTACGTTACTTAAGCTCCAGGTTACCACGCTAGAACACCCTCTCTACTCGTCTGGCCCAATGCCGGCTGATTTCATCCTGTTCACACGGTGAAAACAATTTGCAGGTGCTAAAGCTGTCAGAAAAAATGCAATAAAAGTATTTAAATACATTAAAAAAAAGTGTCAAAAGTGTTTTGAACATCTGTTTGATTGTAGAGACAAGTGTATTGTTGTAGGAGGAGAGTATTTTGAAGGAAAATAGGTACGTTTTTATCTTTGTCCAATAAATATATTTCAACCAATTCTGTGAACCTTTTGACTGAACCTTGAATAAAAGGTTTAACATCATATACAAATGTTGTGCAAGATTGTTTAAAATGGGTTTTCATTATTTGTTATTAAAAGGTTTAGGAATGTTTATGAAAATTTAAGGAACGTTTGATTTTATATCATAGAGAACCACTAAAAAGAAGGATTTCTTTAAATTCTATTCCTGGGGGTTAGAAACAGCTCCTCAACATTTCCTTTTTCCTACAAGAGCAACATTGGAATTAATTTAATTTAATAATTTATTGCAAACATTTGATACAAAGAATAACATAGTACAAAAGCTTGGCTAATTTGGTTTTCATTGCCTAATCTTTGAGGTCATTCTACTAAATCTGACATGTTATCACCACTTTGCATCTCCTTATGGTTCAAAAAGACAAAAAAGCATCGATAATTGTCATCAGCAACACAGATAGAGTTTTCAAGACTAAAAAACTTTGTTATCTAGGAGAGCCGCAGCAGGCTGAGCATAACCCCCTTTGCAAAGGAAGGGCTGTCAGCTAGTTGAATATAAAGCTGAACATGTTCCATGTTACTGAAGATGATTTGACTATATACTCCCCACATTCTCTCTTCTTCATAAGTTGGCTTGCCACTTACTGAGTCAAAAAATTTATGTGAAGATTAAGGTAACTGCTCCCACTGTTTGAAGACTTGCTTTACTTACAAAATTAATTAATGTCACATTAATGAAAATAACCAACTTATTTGAATGATTAAATCAAACTCTCAAATAATTTGATATTTACAATTCAGTATTTGCAGATAGCTAACGGAATCCAACCAAACAGTCAATCTCATTAATTGTACAATGGATGCATAGCAATAAACTTTTTTTGTTGTAGTAAAGTATTTTATTGGATTGGTAAATATAACAAAATAATTTAATTATCTTTTATAAAAATAATTGTTACTTCATATAGCCTATCAAAAACATGCTTATCTGTGAATTTTTCACCATACACCTTAAGTCACACAATTATTAATAATCTTATGGCTAATCCGGAAGTGGCCTTGACCAGAGAGTTCCGACATTTTTGCAAGATAACGGAGTCAAGCAACATCGAGCGTAGCTGTCCCTTGGATGGGTGACCGTCTAAGCGATCCCGTCCTTGCATGCAGCCCGCCTGCCCGGTCACTGGTGGTGGTTCGGATGTACCCTGAAGCTGTTGGTCCCCAAATGTTATAGAGGACTTCTTAGCCCTAACTTCACCTGGTAAAATAAGACGATCTTTAACTTTTATTTTTATATACTTTGCAAATCCTATTAATATTATAAATGTGAAAATTTGTATGTTTGGATTTTTTTTCTTGCTCGGTCATACAATAACGACTTAATACATTTGGGTAACATTTGGCATGACAGACAGTTTATAGCCTGAACTAACACATGGGATACTTTTGTCCTGGTAAATGACAGAGATGACTAAATGTTCTAAAAATGGTAAATGTTCTTCTGGTAAACAAGAAGCGATTGTACATATACGGTAATTTACCAGGAATAAAAATACTGTTTAAATTAACATCTATTGTTTTGTTGTTGTTTGTTTGTTTAAAATTTCAGATTTTTTAAATGGTAAATTTAACATTGAGTTAATGTTTACATCAATATAAAATTATTTTTTTCAAAAAATATAATACTTACATCTTTTACTCGTAGAATTTTGTTGATGCTATTATTATTTTATTATAGAATGCTAAAATAATTAATAAGAAAAAAAGTTCTTACTCTGTAGTCACGTCTCAAGACGTGATTACTGCCCAAAGAATTAATCATAAACTATGTAAGACTAAATTGTTATTTGCAATCTAAAAAAGCGATCACCACTGAATCTTTATGAACAAAAAATATCTAAGACTTTAATAAAGTATTATAATTAAAAATTCCTTGAAAATTGTTGTCAGATATATTAGGATTTCACAAGAGTATTGATTTGATAACTGTGTGATTTTTGTTGCACAAAAATTTTTTATTGATATTTTGTAGTTGTTAATGTGGTATTCCTATGATTTACATGCCATAATTTAAAACATTCAATGTAAAAAATGTTGTTTTTTGAAGATTTTACAGCTTTGTGGTATTTTATTGTTTAATAAAAATTTTCCTAGGTTTGAAATAATAAGTGTTGGAGCAACCAAGGAGCTTCAACTTCAAGAAAACTTGAAGAAAATGAAAGCAGAGTGGATCCACATGTTTTTTACAACGAGCCCATATAAGTAATTAATTCTTTGTCGAACAAATATTTATTATATATTACTTATAGTAATTTATACTTACATTATAAGTGTTAGTGATACACATTAAGTTTTCTTTAACATTGATTATGCTTACCATCATGAACATTCAGTTGTAGTAAAGGCTCACTTATCCGAGGTAAAACAAAAAAATATGGGTTTCTATTTCAACGATTTGGTCCATAATAGGGATTATAACATAACACTTGAAGTGTCATTTGGTAGGCGAAGAACCATTATAGTGGACCATAATTGTTCTTTGTAAAAAATTGAGTATCTGTACAGTCATATATGTGAAACTCATAATATCAACCTATGGTCCACTAGATTGAACTGTTAATAATCATACAGTGCTCACTCTAACTCATCATAATAATACACAC
>JAQJVL010005158.1:0-37730 GCA_035578905.1 Stictocephala bisonia | reverse complement strand
ATGTTTCTTTGGAAGGAAGATTTTTTAATTGTAGCTCCTTGCCCCTAATTCCATAATATTCCAATTTTATTTGTAATATATTGTGGTTAACATTGTCAAAAGCCTTGCTTAGATCTATTAAACTACTTCCTATTACTAATTTATCTTCAAACCCCTTTAAGATTGCATTAACAACAGTTTAACAGCCACTGCAGCAGAAAGTTTAGGCCTAAAACCAAATTGAAACCTATTCAATAAATTACTATTTGCAAAGTAATCAAGTAACTGTGTCAGTAAACAAGATTCAGTCATTTTATTGAAGATTGACACAATCGCAATAGGACGGTAGTTTTCAGACAAGTTCCTTTCTCCTTTTTTAAAAATAGGAGTGACTTTTGCTGACTGTATACAGTTTGGAAACTGACCCTGATGTAACATTAAGTTGTTACTTGTACATAAGTAACAAATATGTAAGAGGTTCTACTATTACATCAATTATTTTTTTAACTACATAATTAGACAATCCATATGTATCCTCACTTTGAGGATTACTAAATTTACTAAGTACACTCATGATCTTTCTAGCATCAATCATTCCATTCAAATTCTAAAGGCAGGTTTCCTAAAAGAGTGTTATTTTTTAACAGATCCATGCAGTCAACAGTATGTACATCATTGGTGTGTGAACCATAATGCAATGGTACATTAACAAAATAATTATTTAACTCTTCAGGAGATACTGTAGTGGTAAATTTGTAGAATTATCAGAGCTATTAACACCAGATTCTTGTTTTATTATATTCCATGCCATTTTGCGTCTGTTATGAACATTACTTATAAGTGAATTGTTAGCATCTATTTTCACCTCGCTGATGGCCTTTTTGTAATGTTTTTTGTTGAATTTAAACTTAACTTCCATTTATCATACAAAGTAAGTAAATATTTTCTCATTGTTTCCAACTCAGGTGTAAACCACTTTTTAATAGAATTATGTTTTGGTTTATTTTTATTTACATTAATTCTGGGATACTTTTGGTTAAACAATGTTGTTACAGTGTCTAGAAAAAGACTAAACATTATATCAATATTATGCTGTTTGTAAAGTTTGGTCGAGTTTATATGGATTACAAGATAATCTCTAAAACTTGATAATCTTTCGACAGAAATTGACCTTTTACTTTTGCTCAATACATTTTTTTTCAAACAGAAAGAAACCAAGACACCAGCTTGGTCTGAGATTAAATCCTCATCAATTAGTGTAGAAGTACATAGTTCCTTATTGATGTTAGTATACACATTATCAAGGCAGGACAAATTTTTTGTTGGCTTATGATTTATATAATATAAATTAACTGATTTAAGTACATTACAGAAATATAGTACCTCAGGTCTATTAGATTTTAATATGTCAACATTTACATCTCCACATAATCCAAAATATGAAAGAGGTAGTCTATTCATTAGGTCTAATATTGCATTTTCTAGATTATTTATAAAAACACTAAATTCAGAATTTGGAGTTCTGTATATATTTAAAACAATCAAATTATAATCTATAAATAAAATTGCTGAAGCCTCACATAAATAATTTAACGATGTTTAGATACATCTATCAGCTCATATTTTAGATACTTTTATATTATGTTTGATGAGCCTCCGTGTACAAGCAGAGGTTTCATGCTTAAGCTGGATGATACAGTATAGCCTTCCGTTATATAATAAAAAATGTCCTCATTATGTTACCAATGTTCGTTAAAATTTATCACATCGACATTATGTAGTTCTAAAATTAATTCCAACTGACACAGTTTATTCCTTAATGATGGAATATTAAGAGTTAACACTTTGACTGTCATGAGGGCTACCGGTGGCCCACTCAACAATTTTAGCTAACGCCATGAGGGCCACCGGTGGCCCTCACTAGATTTCAGCCTGGTGCCACAGCTGTTTCTACGGTAAAGTTCAATATTCATTATTCCGAGTTCTGTGTTCCATGCAACCGGAAATGACTGCCCAAGTACAGAAATAGCTGATATCTGGTCTTTTGCCACCATTTTGTGAAGTTATTGATGAGGTACACCGGTGGCCCCATGGCTTGGGGGTAAAACTTTACATATGCCATATGATATTATGTTTCAGCTATTTTGTTGTGATGTTTATATTTTCTTCCCATGCACTGATCAGCTTTTGAGGTTAGGTGTTAAGTAAGTGACATTGATTCTTCTTGTAACAGAAACCAGTCTGTCTAAATGTCGTAAAAACTAGTTCAAATATAAAAAAAAACTTATTTAGTGTTGCTTTATTTAAAAACCAGAAGACCGTTTTCAATCACATTTTATGAGCTTTCAGAATATATCATTAAAATTTACGTAATACTAAAAAGGGCGCTAAAATTTGTGTTTGATTTATAAAATACGCGGGGTCACCGGTTAACAATTAAAAAAAATATATAATGATGATGATAGTATTGGATAAATATTTACTGTTGTTATTTGCTGCTTAAACTAAATAAATTAATGAAAAACACACACACAGGGTACAACAAGGAATAATGAAGTGTATTGATACAATAAGATAACCAGTTGTACAGTGAAATACTATGTTAATAAAATGTCTTTATTTAATTTGCTTTTATCTTCTTTCTTGCTTTACAACTTGGTTTCTTCTGGTTTATGCTCCGGCTGAAAACATACTCGGTAGTACAACATAGAGATACCTCAGGGAAGGAGTGTCGAGCTGGCCATCAATGTTCTTATGAGATTTAATATTAATCATGTTTAATTGTCCAATTAAAAAATTTGAAAAAAGAGAATAATTTAAAAAACAGTATCAGAAAAAAAATTATCAAATAAGGGAAAAGATAGGGAGAAAGTTCAAATTTAAAGTTCAATTTTCAATGGAAAATATCTTCACAGCAATTAGTCTATAGTCTGGTCTCACCAAATTTAAGTTTAAAGTTGTCTTCACCACAAACTTAGAATTCTTGATGTTTGGGAAATTTAAATATGTTTGTGGCCAAATTTAATAAATAAAAGTTTTGTAATGATTTACAAAAACACTTTTATTGGGAATGTCACTAAATAAAGTCACTGTATTCTGGCTGAATCTTCTCTCCTTCAAGGCTAATAATGGACTCTCACTGCTACTAGTTCCTTTCTCAATCCACAATTACAACAATGTGTCACTGGTTGCTTGATGATCACTTCACTTCACCAGGGGATGTGGGGGTTGGTATTATAATAAATCAAATATTAAAATCATGAGAAAATTAAATTAATGTTGAAATATTTTAGAAAAATGGAATAGGTTAAAAAAAAAAAAAAAAACAACTTCCAATTCTTAAATTAAATTATGCCAAATCTAAGAAAGGAAAATATTTATTAATAAAATGATTAAACATAGAGTATGCAAATTATTGGGAACTGAATTAAATTAAATTAATGTGATAAAACATATGATGATCAATGAGTGTGATGAGATTATTAGTGATGGGTAGCAGCTGGTTTAAATGGAAAGAAACAAGGTAAGTGGCAAATGTTCTTACATATGATAAAAAAATAAATAAACAAACATAATTTGAAACATCTCAAATATCCCCTCAGAAATTGCAGGGATTACTGAAAGTCATCACAAGATTTCGAACATGATGTGAAAATTATGTTGACATAATAAACAAACAGATACAAACATTTTTTTTTACAAAATTTTTTAAAACTAACAATACAAAATGATGAAGGTTACATACATGACACAGACGGTTACATAATACAATACAATACAATTGACAATATTACAAATTATATACAAGAAGGGTTATACAGTTTATAAAGGGAATTGTGGAGGTTATTGGGACATAGCACTGGGGAATGAGTGACTTGAGTTTTTTTTTCACAAGGGGAAAAGTCACCAGGGAAAGGGGAAGTAAGGGAAACTGGGGAAAGGTGGTTTCACTGGCACAGTTTATTGCACAGGACTCACAGTCTATTAGGGGGGAATCTTCTCGCACTGGGGATTTAGCGGAGCAATCATAGGGGAAAATCATGGGTTATTAGTTTACTTGGGTGATTAAGGAAATTATCCCCTCTCAACAAGACATGGGCTTTGTCGTAGTACACAGTTTTTATTACACATACACAGTTGTTAGACAAGGGGTACATATCACAAATTCATTACAAAATACATATTGATGAGTAGGTTGATGGGATGAACACAAAATATGAAAATACAAAGCTACAAAGAAAATTAAATTACTATACAATATTTACAATACAGGTCTATAGGTAAACTACACTTGTTTCTTGTTCTTAATTTGAATCATATATCCTCTTGAGTTGGGGACAGGTAACGTTTGATGGCAGACACGTGGTATGGTCCAAACTTCCGTCTTCCATCAAGGCTTCTAACTCCGTAGGTTGATGTTCCATATTTTTGGTCAATTTTAAACGGACCTTCGTACACTTCAAAAAGTTTGGCGGTTTCTCCTACGACAGCATGCGACAGTGGATGGGTTTTCACAAGTACAAGATCATTCAAATTAAAATTAGTAGGTCGGATCTTCATGTTGGCTTTACGTGCACGTTTCTTCTGCTTGTCCTTTATCCTTTGTTTGGCTAAAAACAATTTTCTCTCCAGAGGTATATCTGATGTAAAAGGATTTGAGACATAGTTTTCCCAAAATCGAACACTTTTAAATCCTAGATGAAGTTCATTTGGGGTGAAGCCGGTCGTTTCGTGATGAATCTCATTTAAGAAGGTGTTTATCTCAGGTATGTACCGTGCCCAGTTACGGTGTTGGTGTGCACAGTAGGTGCGTAGACATCTCTTTACTTCCTTTATCGGTCTCTCTGCCATGTTATAAGACGGATAGTATACAGGAATAAATATGGGGGTGATATCATTTTCTTTAAGCTTCTTAAGCCAGGCCTTACTTTTAAACTGTGATCCGTTGTCACTTTGAATCCTCTTGGGTATACCGTAGTTGATGAAGTGGTGTTCAAACAGTTTCTTGATGATGGTGTGTGTATTGGCAGTTCTCATGGGGTAGAGTTTGACGAATTTTGTAAAAATGTCCAGGGTGATGAGTAGGTATTTTACGTTTCCAATGCTAGTGGGTAATGGTCCAATGATATCGATGGCGAGGTGATCATTCTTCTGGTTACAAGTTATTCCTTTTGAAAGTCCTTGTGGTGGGTGCTGGTTGGTTTTACAGCGTTGGCAAGAATCGCAGGTGGCTAAGGTAGTCCGAATTCTTCGTCCCATATTCTTAAAAATAAAACATTCTTGCAGTATGGAGAAACATTTCTTCGCTCCGCAATGTAAGTAGAAATAGTGGCACTCCCAGATGAGGCGGTTGATAATTGATTCCGGTACTGCGATCAGCCAGTTGTTCCTATGCTTCTTATACAATATTTCTTTATCCAGCTTATATTTTTCGGAAGTCTGTTGGTAGAGAGGAGCATTTTGGTCAAGTTTAAGGGTAGCATAAGGAATCCTAAGGAGTGGGTCATCAGACTGTAGTTCAGGTAAATTTGATAAGGCGTTGCGTAGATGAGGGTCGGAGATTCTTCGGATGTAGTTGATAGTTAGTTCTTGAGGTGGGTGCTGAGTTGGTGAGGTGTCTGGATGGATGATTCGACTGAGTGCATCGGCTGTAGAGTTCTCTGCGCCCTTGCAGTGTTGGATTTCGAAGTTGTATTCCTGAATAGCAAGAATCCAACGGGTGAGGCGGTTGTTCAGGAGTTTGCATGTTTTGAGGAATGTGATGGCATGATTGTCAGTCAGTATCTTGAGTCTTGTCCCTAGTATGAGGTAGCGAGTTTTCTGTAGGCAATATACGATGGCGAGGAGCTCTTTTTCTGTGGTAGTGTAGTGTAGTTCAGCAGATTGCAGGGCTCGAGAAATGAAGACAATCGCAGCCTTATCTCCGTTCTCCTTCAACTGGAATAAGTGACCTCTGATTGCGTAGTCCGATGCGTCGGTCTGCAGGTAGAATGTCTTGTTGATATTCGGATGGTATAGTATGTTGGTGTGGAGGAACATACGTTTGATGTGGTTGAAGGTTGTCTCATCTTTTGCTGTCCAGATGAATTTAGTCTTCTTTGATGTAAGGCGAAGTAAAGGTTGAACGGCTTCTGCATAACGGTCGATGAACTTATTATAGTAGTTGATGCATCCTAAAAATGATTTCAGCTGTTTGCGGTTAGTCGGTGAAGGAAAATCCAGAATAGGTTTGATTTTACTAGAGTCCATACAAAGTCCTGATTCGGTGAGTGTGTAACCTAGGAAAGGTATAGTGTTCTGGCAGAAGGTAGACTTCGAGAATTTTACGGTCATTCCGGCTTCAGTCAATTTCTTAAGGATATAATCAATATGTGTTAAATGGTCTTTGAAATTGGGACTAATTATACAGATATCATCCACATAAATTAAGGTAAAATTTTCCACTTCATCGTCGAAGACTTTATCTAGGGCTCTCACTAAAGCGGCTTGGGACATAGAGATACCGAAAGGAGTAACTTTATAATGGTAAGTCTTCCCTCTGAACTGAAAAGCTGTGTACTGGCGGGACTTAGAATTTAATGGTATTTGCCAATAGGAAGCGGTTAGATCAATACTAGTGAGCCATTTAGAGTTACATGCTTTAGCTAGGAGTTCGTTTATGCTACGGTTGCATTCATAATCTGGGGTAATTAACTGGTTATTTTACGTGCGTCTAGGCACAATCTAATTTCACCTGACTTCTTAATTACGGGTATAATAGGGTTGATAAAGGTACTGTTACTTCGTTCAATTATCCCGAGTTGTTCCATTCGTTGTAGTTCCTGTAGTACAGCATTCTGATGGGCTAAAGGTACGGGGTAGGATTGACATTTGAAGGTTTCAGGTTCTTTAACTTCTAGATTGTGTTGGTTATTGTTGCAGAGTCCAGGAGCATCAGAGAATGTATTTTGATACTTCAAAAGTAGATCCGTGAGTTGAGTCCTTTGTTCGTTGTTGAGCAGTTCGTTCTGGTTCAGAGTTTCTTCTATTATCTCAGCATTTATACTGTCTTGTAGGTTCGTTGTGGAGGAAGGGGTGGTATCGTTATAAGTTTCAAAATTATCATAAATATAGGTTCTTTCTAAGTTTTGGTCGTATGCCGACATTTCATTGTATTCAACATCATTGTCGTTCATTAAGTAACATAAGATTCCATCGTGGTTGCACCCGTCAAACTCCAATAGTAATTCAGTATTATTTATGTTTATATTCAATGTTTTTCTATCAAAGTTTATTTCCATCTTCCACAGTCTTATCGTATCTATTCCAATAATTACATTATGAACGAGGTTTGGTACCATGATTAGTTGCAAATTAGTTTCCACACCGTTGACATTAACTGTAAGCATTAATATCTTAGAAACTCTTTTTGATTTAACACCGACGGCAGTTTTGATGTGTATGCCAGTTAAAGGTAATTCTTCATATCGTCCTAATCTACTCCTATTCTCTATTATCCATTGCTCTGAGACACATGAGATGTTGGCACCCGTGTCTATGAGTGCGGAAGTAGACACATTGTTTATTAAAATATTAATCTCTGGACATTTTATGTTGTTTGCTGTTTCTACAGTTTTATTAGTTTCAGGATCTTCATTTAGTAAAAAGTCACAGTCACAAAATATATTACTAAGGGTTAATATTGGATTTGAATTATTTACATTATTATCTAAATTAGAAGGCCTTTGTAATCCGAGGTTTGTGTTTTGCACTGAGGAATCTGAGGATAGAAATCCATGATTATAAAACAAGGGAAGTTTACCTAGGCCTTGGGACTCGTCAGTGCTTAGGCGTTTAAAAGCGCAGTACTTGTTGTAGTACTGGGAGGTGAACTAGTCGTTGGGTTTCTCCTTTCTATTATGGCAGAGCATATTTGTGCTTGTTTTCGGCTGGGATATTGCTGGTTGTCTCGATTTGATGAATTGTTGCCCCGGTTGTAATGTTGGTTGAAGTTCCTCTGTAGTTGGGTCTTCTATCGTATTCTCTCCGGTATCCAGGTGAAGAGTTGTTGAGGTGCCCGTTGTTGTAGGTTGGTCGTCTTTGTTGCTGTTGTCCATCGCTGCGGTAATACTGGTTTCTAGGAGGGCTGTTTGGAGGTCTGCTTCCTGGTTGGTGCTGAAACTGTCGCTGTGGTGGTGGTTCGTTTCTCGGTTGACTGGTAGTTTTCGATCGCTGGTGTGCGTCCTTAATATCTTCTCTTTGGAGTAGCAATTCGAACTCGGCGACGGTGTTCACATTCTGGACTCTTCGGGCGTCTTGGATCAACTCGGAAAAGTGTTCCGAGTTGAAGTTCCGGAAAGTGTATGATTTCATCCTCGCTGATTGGTGGAGTGATGGATTGTAATGTCAATACTCGTTCAATGAAGTATTCTGCTCGTGGCAGCTTTCCTCCGGGCCGGTATCTTTCGACCTCTATACGCTGCTTTACTCCTCGTTGGATCTCGCGGCTCCAGTATTTGTTTGTAAAGTTATGTTCAAAATCTGACCAGTTGCGGATTTCCTCCTTAATCAGGTCGAACCATTTTGCAGCATGTTGCTCTAAACATTGTTCAATAATGTCCCGCAAGTGTTCCGAGTCGTTGTTTGGTTTGTTGTGTGTTATGTTTCGTTCATAGAAGCGTTTTAGTTTATGTAAAAATTCCTTAGGGTTTTGGGCTCTCCCGTAAAATTTAGGTGGACTATTGTCGGTTGCATGGGTGCCGTTGTCGGTACATGTGACATAAATATTCGGTGTGCCTGATATAACTCCATTACTAACTTGACCTTCAACGTTGGTGATTCTATTACCAAAGGTGTGTACAAGTTTGTTTAATGTATCAATATCTTCTCCTTGTTTTTGTGCAATTGGTAATATTTGTGTTAATACTTGTTTCGTACTGTCCTGAATTTGGTGAGTCAATTCTTCCTTTTGTTGGATAATGTTTGTCTGGCAAGCAGTGGCGTGATTAAGTAATTTAATGTCAACTGTATTTATAACGTAAGTAGTGTTGTTAGCAAGGACTTTCTTGATGTTATCATTCTGGATTGCAATATTTTTGTTTAAGTCGTCACGGACCTGCTGGTTTTGTTTTTGGATTTCGTTGCCGAAATTTGTTTCCAAGTGATTCATTCTATTATTTTGTTCGGCTCGTGTAAGTTTAATTATGTCAAGGTCAGATTTGACTTCGTCATATTTATGGCTTAAGTGATCGATTTTACTTTCAATATATTCAGAAAATATTTTAAGGTTCTGATTTAAATTTTGTTTTAGTTCTAAGTTGTCTTGTTTAAGTTCTTGTTTTAATTCATTTTTACTTTGTTCTAAACGGTATTCAAGTTTTAAAGAACTGTCTTTTATAAGTGCTACAATTTGTGAAAGAAATCGGTATTCGCATCTGCGCTAGCCGGTTGTTTGTCCGTCGCGGTAGAATGAATGGCAATGGAATGTGTGGGTGACGTCATCGGTTCATTCATCGCTGCCGTCGTCGTTAACTCAACAGCTGTTATGTTGACTGTAGTTACTGGATTGGTGCTGGTGGTCGTTGTCATGGTAACGCCGTCCCATGATGCCGTGCTGTGTTCCCATTGGCTGGTTGGTTGAGATGGTCGGAGCTGTTTGTTTACATTGTTCGCCGCCACTGTCATGGCGTCTGCCGTCTCCGCTTCAGGAATGTCAAATCCTAAAAATACTTCTCCTGCCGGAATTTCGTTAAATAAAATGTCTATGTCATTATTTGTGTTCATGTTATTTGTGTTCGTAGCTATATCTGTATTGTTTGCATTAGATGTTGATGTGTTATAATTGTCAGATGTAGCTGTTAGTGTTTGGCTTGTTTGGCTAGCTTCTTCAATGGCGTCCTCCATGGTCTCATCTGTTGTATTGGGCCTATTTCTAAGATTATAAGGTTTGTGGGACATGGCTATTAATAATCTTATATTGTGATGAGAGTTCGATATGTGGTGATGGTTTTATGATACCTATAATGGGTGATATATCAAACATATAAATATTACACATAGGCCTAGATTTGGGATAACTTGGAAGTTGTTTTTGTATACCTAATCTCATAAGGCATTGAACTGGCCAACACGATTTGGGCGCCAAAATTAACAATTAAAAAAAATATATAATGATGATGATAGTATTGGATAAATATTTACTGTTGTTATTTGCTGCTTAAACTAAATAAATAAATGAAAAACACACACAGGGTACAACAAGGAATAATGAAGTGTATTGATACAATAAGATAACCAGTTGTACAGTGAAATACTATGTTAATAAAATGTCTTTATTTAATTTGCTTTTATCTTCTTTCTTGCTTTACAACTTGGTTTCTTCTGGTTCATGCTCCGGCTGAAAACATACTCGGTAGTACAACATAGAGATACCTCAGGGAAGGGGTGTCGAGCTGGCCATCAATGTTCTTATGAGATTTAATATTAATCATGTTTAATTGTCCAATTAAAAAATTTGAAAAAAGAGAATAATTTAAAAAACAGTATCAGAAAAAAAATTATCAAATAAGGGAAAAGATAGGGAGAAAGTTCAAATTTAAAGTTCAATTTTCAATGGAAAATATCTTCACAGCAATTAGTCTATGGTCTGGTCTCACCAAATTTAAGTTTAAAGTTGTCTTCACCACAAACTTAGAATTCTTGATGTTTGGGAAATTTAAATATGTTTGTGGCCAAATTTAATAAATAAAAGTTTTGTAATGATTTACAAAAACACTTTTATTGGGAATGTCACTAAATAAAGTCACTGTATTCTGGCTGAATCTTCTCTCCTTCAAGGCTAATAATGGACTCTCACTGCTACTAGTTCCTTTCTCAATCCACAATTACAACAATGTGTCACTGGTTGCTTGATGATCACTTCACTTCACCAGGGGATGTGGGGGTTGGTATTATAATAAATCAAATATTAAAATCATGAGAAAATTAAATTAATGTTGAAATATTTTAGAAAAATGGAATAGGTTAAAAAAAAAAAAAAAAAAAAAACAACTTCCAATTCTTAAATTAAATTATGCCAAATCTAAGAAAGGAAAATATTTATTAATAAAATGATTAAACATAGAGTATGCAAATTATTGGGAACTGAATTAAATTAAATTAATGTGATAAAACATATGATCAATGAGTGTGATGAGATTATTAGTGATGGGTAGCAGCTGGTTTAAATGGAAAGAAACAAGGTAAGTGGCAGATGTTCTTACATATGATAAAAAAATAAATAAACAAACATAATTTGAAACATCTCACGGTGGCCCACATGGCGCACAGTGGCACGTATGAAGTGGGCTACCGGTGGCCCTCATGGCGTCAGGCAGACATACAGTTTTACTACGGCGGCTTCGGAATGACACATAAATTATTTACGCTGGCAGTCAACGTGTTAATAAAATTAGCCAACTGTTACCTCCAGAGTAAGGTGTAGCACCGGTGCTGTGTCCGTTTCCTGCAGTCATAACGTGCCTGGTGCTTCTAGCCACTGGTGTGCTGGTGACATTGACAAGTAGTTGCGGAGAACTTGTCGTAATTACTGGGCTTTTGGATGGTGTAGGTGGCGGCGCAGGAAATTCTTTGACTGCACTGTCAACAGCTGGCAGACTGCCACCGGAGGTGTCAAAGTTCCCTGGTGCACTTCTTTGACAAGAGATTCCCCGAACACTCCCCCAACAGCTGCCAGACCACTGCCTGGAGGTGTCAAAGTTACTTCTTGCACTTCTTCAACAGTGTCACAAATTAGCTTAACAAGCCATTCTTTGCCTCTTGAGTTGAGGTGTAATCCATGACGAGTTTAAGCAGTTGTCTCATTGCTTCGCTTACTTCCACCAGAGATACATTGTCATAGAATTGCTCAGTTCTCTAAGTGACAGATTTGTTTTCCTCTGCAGTTCATTTACACAGGACCACTGCGGAAGGTCATATCTTTTTGGCAAGTCAACAAGAATGATTTTATTGCTATCCATTTTCTTGATTGTATCTTCAATACTACCTAGTGCAATATCAGCCTAATTTTTAGAGATATCAATAAAGCCACAAAGTATTACCACTATGTCATTTTCGTTTTTTAACTTATAATATTTCTATGATTTAATACTTCATTACTCATACCTCCTGGCCTCACAAATCCAGGTGCGGTTCGAGTACTTTGATTTCTCTTGACGTACCAAGACAAGCCTCTCCCGTGACTGTCAGAAGAAATCAAAAATTTATTTTGGTTCTTCACACTAACATTATTTAGTGTATCGTCAATAATTGTATGACGGTTACTATCAGAGCTTATCCTAGAGGATACTCTTATCTTACTTAGAAGTAGGGATCTCCCTCATCGCTACCGTATCTCTTTTAGGTATGCTTTTAAAAATTGGGAAAATACCTTACCTTACCTCCTTGGCCATTGAAACCCCAGTTGGTTTTTGGCCTCGCCAACAATGCCTCTCCATTCTGCTCTGTTCTTTGCTGCCTCTGGTGTAGTCCTCAATTTGTGAATATACTCGAGGACCTGATCTCTCCATCTAAGTCTTGGCCTGCCAAGGAATCTTCTACCTTCTGGGTTCGATCGTTCAATATATTTAATAATGGAGGTATTTTCTCGCCTCCACACATGTCCAGCCCACCTTAGTCTTCTACTTTTCACTAATGCTACTATATCTGGGTGAGTGTATATTTCTCTTAATTCTCTGTTCTTATTCTCCAAACATCTCCTTCGCATACTGGACCAAACACTTTTCTTAATACTCTATTTTCAAAGACAATAAGCTTCTTCTCATATTCCTTTGTCAATGCCCATGTTTCTGCTCCATATAGTAACACAGGGAGGACTAGTGTATGGTAGATTTTGATCTTAGTTTTCCTAGACAATATTTTGGATTTAAGTAATTTCTCTACTGCCCAATAGGTCTTAGAGGCTAAGACTAGTCTATTTTGAATTTCGTTTTCCTCTTTAATGTTTTGTGCTAGCTTTATGCCAAGGTATTTAAACTCTTTAACTTTTTCAAATTCCCAATTGTCCACTTTAATATTTTGTATTCTATTCATTCCCTGTCTTCTGGTTATATGCATATATTTTGTCTTATCCTGGTTTATTTCTAATCCCACCTTTCTGGTTTCTTGAATGAGCACTTTTGCTAAATTGTCCAGATCTGTTCTACTTTCAGCAAGAAGAGCAACGTCATCCGCAAAAGCTAACATATTTACTTTTGATCCAACATAGATCCCAGCTCTTAAATCTTTTGTCTTCCTGAGTGCATCTTCTAAGACTAGGTTAAAGAGTAGAGGGGATATCCCATCACCTTGACGAACTCCTGTATTAACTTCAAAGCCATCTGTATATTCTCCATTTACCTTCACTTTACATCTTGATTTATCAATACATATTTGTGTCAATTTTATAAGCTTATCTGGGATGCCAAACATTTGCATTTTTTCATACATTTTCATCCTATTTATGCTGTCATACCCTTTTTGAAAATCTACAAATAATAGGTGAACATCCTTATTAAACTCCCAATATTTTGAGAGAGATTGTTTTATGGCAAATATTTGGTCTGTAGTAGAGCGACCTTGAACAAATCCTGCTTGGTGGTCTTTAATATTTTCCTCTATATACTCTTTCAGTCTTTTTAAGAGGATTTTTGATAGTACTTTATATGCTGAACTTGGAATTAGAAATACCTCTATAATTTTTGCACTCTGTCTTATCACCCTTTTTGAAAATAGGTGTTATTAGTGCTTCGTTCCAATCATTGGGTATTGTTTCTTTTCTCCATACTTCTAATATTAATCTATGCATACAACTTAATAGCTCTCTTCCACCAATTTTGAATATATCAGCCGGAATGCCATCATTTCCTGGGGCTTTATTGTTGTTTAGTTGTCTTACACTTTCTTCCACCTCTTTAAGCGATGGTTCATCTACTTTTGGTTGCACATGTTGGACAATTAATTTATTTTCATCTTCTGCTCCTTCTTCTTTGTCAGGTCTTTTATCAGCAGTTGCTCAAAATATTGTTTCCATATGTTAAGAACATTTTTATGTCGCAAGTCAGGTTTCCATTTTTATCTTTGATGCTGTCTGTTTTTTTTATGTATCCCTTCTTAAAAAATCTTATTGATCTGAAAAATTTCCTTGCGTTGTTATGGGTACTGTCCTCCTCTGCTTTTCTCAGTTGGTCTGTGATATATTTACGTTTCTTCGTTCTTAGTTTTCTAACTACCTGTTTGTTGAGTTCTTTGTATTCCTCCCTATTTTCATTACAGTTGTTTTTGAGAACATCATTTTTTTGTTTCTTCCTCAACTCTATTAAATCTTCGCAACTGTTGGTGAACCAAAGTTTGTTCTTCTGTTTCCTTTGTATTGGTTTTAGTTCTTCCTTTGAAACTTCTGTAATAATTTCTTTAATTTTCCCCCAATACTCGTTAACATCATTAATTTCAACAGTCTTTTCTTGTAGTACCTGAAATCTGTTTGTTAGTTTAAGTTCCACCTTCTTTTGATTTTCTATGTTTTTCAGTTTAGATGTGTCCCACCGTACTTCCACTATATCTTTTTCTCGTTTTTCCCATTTCAGTTTTTGTCTTATCTTAACGAGTACTAAGTTATGGTCAGTCCCACATTCAGCACCTCTTAGGCTCCTCACATCATATATGTGTGTTTTATGTCTCTTGTCTATTAACACATGATCAATGTGGTTTCTCGTTCTTCCATCAGGCGATACCCATGTTCCTTTGTGAATGTTTTTATGTGGGAATGGGGTGCTGCTAATGTAGAGTGGGAAAATAGTGGTGCTAAACTGGGAAAATTGTGTTTGAAATTGTTTTTTTATTTTGTGGCTTATTAGTCAGTAGGGGAGAAAAATCGCTTTCCTCACATTTAGTCGACTATTTGACTTTTCTCCAAGCAACTGGAAACTATTACTCAGAGATAAGCTGAATTCAGATTGCAAAGTAGCATTCCTTTTCGAAGAGAACTTACTTTTATTTATTGAGTTTTCTAACTTAATTATTTCTTCCTCCCTTTTAAGTAGTAGGTTTTCAAGAGTGATTTTTTCTCTCTGAAGGTCTTGTATTTTTTGAGTGTCTTCTCCAGATCACAGTTTAGGGATGCTTCACATTTATTTAAATTATCAACCCCTTCTACCAAAGTGTATCAGTAATGCATCGAGATGAAACTGCTTCTTCTTCTTCTTCCTCATTTGGTACCGAGCAGTTTTCACAGACCCAATTTTTCGTCCTTGAAAATTCATTGTATTCCTCCAAACTTAGGTCCGTGCATTTAAAATGAGTCCATGTCAAACAATTTCTACTACATATTAAAGCTTTACTGCATTTACTGACATTTTTGTCACAAACTGCACAGGAATATTTTGTTTTGTTCTTCTTAATCATTTTACTATGAATATGTTCTCCAGCAATTTAATGTATGTATCAGAAAATTAATGAAAACCATTAGTCTTAATAGATAAAAAGAATCACAATAACAATAAACATGTAGAACAGTAGTCAGGCCTCATGATTATAAAAATATGAAAATGTTTTAATGTATGAGCATTAAAAGTATTGTTCACGATAAATAATTAAATTCAGATTTTAAAAATATTCAATTTGTTTGTAAACAAGAAAAAATACTCCATTTGACAGAAAGCAGAGAAGCATCTCAGCTGATTATATCAGTAGTTGCTGACCTTGGCCTTGGCCAGATACTGTCCAGGTTTGAAATTGACAACTGACAGTTGGTTGAAACAGTCTCTAACAGGAAGTCACTTAACTAGTCAAGTAGTGTTTTCTTGTTTTAATCAAAATGTGTAACCACCACTTTTATTAAAGTTGTTTAGTATGATTTAGTTTTGTGTGGCAGTGTTCTTTAACTTGTTATAGATAAACTAAGCCTGATTAAATAGTCGTTTTTAGGTTTTAATCTAATAAATTCAGTGTCTTTAGAACAAGTGATTTTATCAGGATATAAAAAATGTGAATAGTCAATTTCATCATTATATATCAATTAAACATAAAAATAAAATATAACTATTTATTTAAACTAAAAAAGTATTTCACCAAAGCAATTTCACTGCATTAAACACTATTAAAACCAATTAAAACTGTCAGAGCACTGTTATAATAGCAACTGCCATCTATTCCTAAGGAGCAAAAAAAACCAAATTATACATAGGGCCTACCCCTTATTTTTGGATTGTTAAGTAATTTTTCACAAAAATTGTTTCCGTGGTAACATTTTTATTTCCCCAAATAACTAAAAACATGCAGATTTGTTTATGGGTACAATATGACTAAAACATTTCCTAAACAACTTTTTCTTGCCTATGCAATGGTGATTTTTTTTTAATTTTTACATGTACTATTTCATTACCTACAGTGATCATACTGTAACTTTGCACATTTTTTCATTAATTAATGCATTTTATGAAAACAAAACATTGTAAAAAAAAACCTAGTAGTTTATCTAAAATGTAACAACATATTATTATAATGTACTGAATAATTAACAATTTCGATCTGTTGAAATTATTTACAAAAACTGTTTAGTGCTCCTAAGGAGGGTTATAAGTTATAATTTAAATACAATATTTTCAAGTTTTTCTTGACATTAATTATTTACTAAACTTGTATGTAAGTTTTGATGGTAGTTTGTGAATGTACAACTATAGAGAAGAAAAACTATATGATAAAATTTACGTTTGGAGCATATTTAGTATTTTATATGATATTTACAAAAAAGGCTTGCAAGCGCCAAAAATGGCACCATGAATATTCGTGCAGTTGGAAATACAGCATTGCACACGATCTAGGGTTAATATCAAATGTTGGATGCTGAACTTATGTTGTTAAAATTAGCTGTTTACCTGTGCCTTCGTACGGGATTAACATATAACAAATAATGTTAGTTGTTTAGTTTATTTGTGGTAGCTTCGTGTGCCAACCTCATCACTCGCTACACTTGTGTCAGAGAACTCTGCCTTTAGCCCCTTTGTGCAACTTGGCCTGCAGCCTCTTAAGGATGCTCGGCCTACGGCCTCGACAAGACATTGTACAGCGACATTGTCGGGTAGGTGGAAGGGCCATTACCCTTCAGGTGTGGCTGGGTTAAGGGCTGGTTGTACAAGAGACTTATCAGATCTTTTCTGCCCAAATACGGTAGACCGAAGATTGCGGTTGAACCGCTCTGCATGAGAATGCTGTGGGTAATAAGGAGAGGTAGTCACATGCCTGATGCCATTTCCAAAACAGAACCTACGAAACTCGTGTAAAGTAAACTGGCTACTGTTGTCGGAAACTAGAGTGGAAGGCACACCAAAGTTCTGGAAGAGTTGGGATTGGAGAGAAAGGGAAGGTGAGCTTAGCCGTAGCACTCCGAAGTGGGAAAAACCAAACAAACTTCGAGAAAGAATCCACACAAACAAGTAGGCAGGAGTAACCTGACTTGCTTCGGGGAAAATTACCCACGTAGTCTATGAACAATTTCTCAAAAGGACGCTCGGCCACCTCAGAAAATAACAAACCTAACTTAACATTTTGACTAGACTTGCTGAGAGAGCACAGGTGGCAAGCCCGTACTCTGCCAGCAATGTCCCGGTCCATGCCCTTTCAGATGAAATACCTACAAATCTTATATATGGTCTTATGAATACCAAGATGACCGCCCACAAGAGAAGAGTGATCAAATTGAAAGACCATCGGTACTAGATGACTAGGCAGCACTACACGGGGTTCACCCCTCTGTCGAGGACGGCAACAGAGTACCCCTTTGGACAGAAAATAAGGAGGGTGGGCACCTCCCTCTAGAAGCACACCTAAGATGACTGACAGCTCAGGATATTTTTGCTGATAGGACAGTAGATCGTCAAAAGCCAGAGGAAAATCCCGAAGAATAGCACCACACTTAGCAACAGTCTCAGTAAGTGATTTACTGGGTCCGTGATACATGCGGGAAAGAGCATCCGCAATTACATTCTGGGTACCGCCTAAGATGTTGGACTCGGAACTTAAATTTTGACAACCCAGCGACCAATTTTACCAATTTGTCTGGGATGGGCAAGAAGCCAAGATAGTGCCTGATTGTCAGTCTCCAGCAGAAACTCAGCATGTTCCAAGAAATGCCGGAACTTGTCCGTAAGAAAGACAACAACCAGACACTCTAACTCATAGATTTAAGAAGCTTTCTTTTCCTGGTGAGACAATGTCCTCGAAGCAAACGATGGGCTGCCTGACCCCATCAAACTCCTGAGAAAGAACAGCAGCAATGGTGGATGAGGAGGCATCAGTCTGAAGAATGAATTCTCTGGAAAAATCCCCCTTGAGAGCCAAAGGTAGTCTGTTGAGCTTCCCCCACACAAATGGGACATCTTTCTAACACAACTCATTCAATGGGGCAGAAAGCTCGGCCACGTTAGGGGTGAACCTACGGTAAAAATTCACCATCCCAAGAAAACGGGCAATCCCCTTGGCATCTTTGGGAGGAGGAAAATCCCGAATGCCCTGGGTCCTCGCAGGATCTATGCAGACGCCTCGAGAAGAAATAAGATGACCCAGAAAAGAAATTTCAGGACGGGCAAAAGTAACTTTCTCTGAATTGACGGTAAGGCCAGCTGACTTAAGACGACTAAGGACTTACTCCATATGTTGCATGTGTTCCTCGAAAGTTGAACACAAACTTGAATTTCACATCGTGGAAGATGGAATAAAGAAGACGAGTAAGAGTCTGGACACCCACAACAAGAACCGTAGTGAACTGATAGAGATTCCAGGGAACACAGAAGGAAGCTTGTCATAGGCTGTGATTCCTTCTTCAATGGAATCTGATGGTAGACCTGGTTCAAATCAAAAATGCTGAAAATTTTAGCCTTACTGAACCAATCAAACGTAGATTGTAAATCAGGTAGAGGATCGGAGGCTCAACGCAAAGGTCGCTATAGACTCGGTACCTCTACCTGATTTGCATTCTGCGTTAGTTGGTTCGGTAAGGCTACATTTTTCAGCATTTTTTATTACATTACTATTAACCTCTTCTATATAAAATTAAATGACTGAAAAGTCGACGGAAGCAGGCGATTATTGTTACTTAACCATGGTTTAAAGTTTTAACTAGATCTCGGACCTCCTTGTAAATTTAACCACGGTTAGCGGGCATTTAACCTTAGGTTTGGGCGAGCCAGTGGCCGAGCGGTCTAAGACGTCAGGACTTTGAGCTTTGGTTAGAGATAGCGCTGGTTCAAATCCGGCCTAGACTGGAAGCTGTATCAGTAATATTCACCTTCTACTGTACTGGTTCGCCCCCTTACTCTGTCTGAATAAGTTCCTCGCACAGATCAATAGTCTATGAGGAATGGGCAGAGTAAGGTTAAGAAGGAGGTTCGACCTCTCCTTTTTAATTAAAAAAAATTTAATGGCGATTAACTATAACTACCATTGGTGAAACACAAAATATCAGCTGATTCTCTTAACCATGATTAAAACACGCTAACCGAGATTGGTGAAACGGGCCAAAAGTCAAAAAACATAAAATTTGCAATACTTTGTCTTTAATGTTTGTCTTTGATTTAATACTGCTTTAGATTATTTAAATAATCTACATTATTGTACTGTAAACCTTTCATAATAAATTAATTCTTTTCTACTAACAATAGTAGATTATGGTTTTTATTTCCCCTTTCAGAATACTGCACTAAATCATGTCAGGTTAATAGTATAGATCTAGTACTGAATAACGTATCTAGTAATCTAGTACAACATATCATTGTACTGTAAACATTTCATAAGTGTTTTTGAATCTGAGGTTTTGACTATCCAAGGTCACTCAGGGCCACATTAGCTCGGATAAGTAAGACTACTGTAATATTATTTAACTCCTTTCTATACCATCTACACGCGACAAGACAACATGATAACTCCGTTCTAAATTTTACAATTATTTTATTTAATTCTACAGCTGCCGGTGTAGATGTGGACATGACACAGGCAGTTTTCAGAGCAATATGTAAAAACTTGATAAGTTAAAGGGTTGATAGTATAATTACATAACGGAACCTCAATTAATAGAAAATATTTAAATTAATTTCTTGGATTGTTTTATTAAATTCAAGAATTCAAAGAAGCATTGTTTAGATGAGTAAAGTTGATAATCCTTTAATTTTAAAAATTAAGCTCAGTTATTTTTTGTACATGCGTGGAGGTTTAATCATTAACTTTTTTTTCCAATGTGGCTCCCATAATTAAGCCCTTGGTCTATTGGGGTCGCAGTTATTTTTCGCAGGTTTCAGTATGATGTTTTGTTTGGTTTGGTTTTTAAATATATTTGTTTAAGTGAAGATAAATTTTATATTTCATAGTTTATATCTGGTTGTATAGTTTGTTAATTCACCAAGAATATGTTATATAATTTGGAGGATACTATACTTAGGCGTTTTAGTTAGAATTGTGTTTCCTCAGTTTTTTTAGATTTTTTTTTCTTTCGTAAAATGTGCCTTTTTATTATAATTAATTTTATATCCTAAAAGAAAATGTATTTTATTTGTATAACTAAACCTGTCAAATAAATAAATAAATGTAGTATTATCTTATATATATATTTATATTTGGGTCTGTTTATGTCAATAATGTTACATCTCTATGAATACCAAGAAAAATTCATTCAATTAAAAAAAACTAATCAAATCTAGGGCTAGTTAAATCTTAATTGTTAACATCACCATTTTATTTATTTTTACGATTTTATTAATATTATTTATGTATTTATTTATTTATTGTTTTTTTCAGAAAATTCATCCACCTCTGGAAACATTGGATTAATTAAAAAAACTATAATTGGCAAGTGATTGTTTTATTCAAGTCTAAAAATGGAACATTTTGTTGTTACTTTGTTCATTTTATAAAAATTGCTAGCTATTAATAGTAATTTGCATTTAATGTCATATGAGTAATCGCCATGGATGACTTTGATCTTGAGGTCGGAAGGTCAGTTAACGTAGGAAATAGTTTGGAGTACACAATAAGATTGGTAGCGGCTAGCTTAGGGTGTGAACTAGATGATTATGATAAACTCCGTATAGAAGAAAAATATGTAGATTTACTTGTAAATTTATGGTTGTCAGAGGCACCTGAACAAGTTGTTAAGTATATTCATTACGATGACATTTTGAAATTCACAGAGAAACTAAACTTAGTAAATACTTTTGTCGACAGTTACAATTTGCTGTGTGAAGTTTGCTTGAATCCACAAAGTAATTCTACATTATTAAAGTATTCCTTTCTAGTGAAAGAATTGACTGAAACTTCATCTAAAGCGAAAGATGAAGAAAGGCACTATGTTAGCAATTTTAAAAGGTTCTGCCGTGTATTACTGGAAAATAAATACGAACTTATCAAAAATGAACATTATTTTATTGAGCAATTACAAAATTTGTTAAAATCGTCTAAAAGCCCAGATAAGTTGTGTACTTCTTTAGGTTTATTACCTAATAATATCAATGATTTTGAAAATGTAAATAATTTCAAAAAGGTTTTGAGAAATATAACTGAAATCAAATTATCAGAGGAATATTTTTTGAAAGTTCAACAATCAGCCAAAAAAATTATGAATCAAAATGATTTTACTATTGTTAAAAATCTAAAGGAAATAATTCAATTTTATGTAGAGCCAGTAGTTGTAGAGAAGAAACACGAAGATGGACGAGATTTGCTGGAAGTGTTAGGGAAACATCTGGTAGTCAGCAAATTGATAACAGAAATAGAAGGGGTATTGAAAGAGTGTAAAGAATTGGAAGAAGTACGTTTGGTCTCGGCAAGTGTAATTCATATTGATACAAATTTATCTGCTGCAATTTGGCATGGAAAAAATATAGTTGTATACGCAAATACAGCAATAATTAGCAACGACAAAAATATTTTGTGGGATGTTTCTGGTGAAGATGCTGCAAACCCAACTGACAGGCCTGAAGCCGGTACTGGAGTGGATGGCAATGGGCTGTCAGGTGCTGATGGCCAAAATGGGGAGAGTGGCGGGAATATAACGATCATGGTTGGTGTTATGAAGAACAGTCATAATTTAACTGTTAAATCTAATGGTGGTAATGCAAGCAACGGCCAAGATGGTGGGAAAGGTATAGACGGAGTCGATGGTTATTATTTAGATAAGAAAGCATTTAAAGCAGAATTTCCTCCAGTGTCCAAGTGGATGGACAGTGGAAAGAAAACAAATTTAGAAATAACAAAAAAGAATGTTTTAAAAAATTTTGAATTTTTAAACGAATTCTATGTTGGAAACTCTGATATGTTGCCAATGTCTAAGTCAGATTTTGAAAAAGTCCTTATCGAACAAATAAATAACTTGAACAGTTTTTACTTTAAAGTAAAAACTAAAGATGGATGCAAAATAACATTTTCATTTTATTGTGGAGGTTTGTTTACCGTTTGTCAGTCATTCCTTCTACATGAAGGTTCTCTCGGTACAGAAGGAAAACTTGGCGGACTAGGTGGTAGAGGAGGAATAGAAGGGTATGCAGGAGAGATTAGTATTGAGGTAAATGATTCCTTATATTCAGATTTGACTATATTAGGAGAGGACGGTAAAGAAGGGCTGCCAGGAAAACAGGGAACAAGTGGTAAACCTGGGAAAGCAGGACTTGACAGAGCGTATGAGGATTATTCTGTCTGTTTAACAAGTGCATGGCCTAAATGGATTATACCAGATGTTAACGAAAACATTAAGTTAAAGGTAATTTATTGTGATGAGGATAGTTCTGAAAGGGTATTTTGTCAACATAATAATTTATATGCTGAAATCGTTAAAAGAGAAAACGAAATCAACAAAATTAATAGATGGAGAAATGATATGAAACTAACAACTGGACGAACCAACGAGCATCTTAAAACGCATAACCAACGTAAAAAAACGATATCGGAAAAGAGTATTAAAGATCAGTATGCACAAAAAATGTGTAGCATAGATTTGTTCAACCTGAGCGATTCGATTAAAAGTACTTTGCAAAATAATGCTGTAGATGAAACAGAATCAGAACATAAAACCACCGAGGACAAGATAGTTCGACTGCCTACGTATTTTGAAAAAAATTTAATGAACTATTACAACTTAATAACTGATAACATTTTGGATTATAACTTTAAAAATTTACAAAACAATGATTCGTCTGTAACTGAACTGATTGGACTTGTCAAAAGAGATCCAACTGAAATTCATAATTGGACGCATATGTTATTGGTTCGATTGGACATGTCCCAGTTGCAAGATTTGTGGGAAACTGCTTCTTCGCATCTTTTAAATAAACAGTTATTTGCTGAAAAAGATAACGAACAATTCAAAATTGGATTCTGCAACAAATACCAATTGGCTGTGCTGGAATACCTTTCGAAAATAATGGAGGTTTCTAATTGTTACGACATAGGTGAGAATGTTCCTGTTGATATGTCACCGGATGGCTTTGACAAATTCTTTACTATAAGCAAAGAAGATGCTCCTAGATCTGATTTAAACCGATGCCTGTTAAGAGACACGGAAGAAGACAGAGAAGCTCTAGTGTCTGCGTTTAGAGAACTGTTTGAAACTTTTAATGATAACGAGCTAATCTTAGATGAGATTTTGATGATATTTTTAAGCGAATCTCATTCATTTTCTCCTGATTTATTGCCAACAATAGAGAAGGTAAATACACTTAGAGAAAGTAACGCAAGTCTGATTTCAGTTAGACTAGATTCTTTAAAATGTGCTCTTCGGAGAGAAAATGATGGAAGCATATTTAATGAGTTGTATGAAGGAGTTGTAGGAAAAAACCACCAATCTTTGGTGTTGTTTGAAAATAAAGTTCAAGGGGATAAGTTGTTATCTTCTCTTTATAATTCATATGTGAAAAAGGCTAAGCAGAAGTTTGGTTGGGTATGTCTTTTTAATTACAATGATAATGCAACAGTAGAACAAACGTATAGGTACTTGGTAGAATATTTTATTGTTTATGGTCCACTTAGTGTTTGCTACAGAGAATTTTTGGCATATCATTTTGAAACAAACATTTTGATTTATTCAAGAAATTTAAGAAATCAGATAATACTGACAAATAATCACAATCCTAGAGCTGCAACTTCAGTGTATTTTCTCATGGAAGGAAATAAATTTTTACATCTAAATGTAAACAATGACTTTGTTGACATGTATAAAACTCAGAAAAGTTACGGTGGGCTGCTAAGTGACATTTTAATCCACATTGATTCCTTTATTGAAAAAGATCAATTTGACACTTTTGTATCGAAATGTTCAACTTCATCAAACTTATATACAGATGTTAAAACTAGTAAATCATTAAAAATACGTACTACTCTTGTAAATATATTAATGGAAGAAAGCAATGTTAAAAAAATATTGAATGCCTATCATTTAGAAGACAGTCAGACAAAATCAGAGCTGTCTTGCAGATTAGAAAAATTGAAACATGAGTACTCTGAGTGTGAAACAATTCTCCACATATTATCTTTACATTTTGAGAATGAGGGAAATCATATCTCAGCTAAAGAACTGATTTACATTGTTAATGTTGTGTTGAAATGTGCATTGGATGTGCCACATGTAATACCGCTGGTCTTCTGGATATTAGCAACACATTCTCAACATCAGTGGCTGGTTGAAATCATGTTGTTAAAGCTTGAGCTACATTTCAAGAAAATCTTGGATAAAAAATTAAAAGCATCATGGAGGGAATATCTTAAGAAACTAAACGGAGAAACTATTTTATTGTTGATTATGGAGAAAATTTGTGATGAAAATTTCAATGCTACAGAGGAGCAATTTGAAGAAACAATTTACCTATTAAGTAACATTTCTCAAGCTCATGTTGGTCTCGACCAACTGAATTTCACAGAGTGGAAGTATTATCTCAAAAATAAGTTCTGGGCACATCAGTTGATTGGAGTGGCCGAGTGGTCCAATGATGTTCTTAATTCATCAGCCTATTACTTGGTGGTTTTGGAAAATTTAGTTGGCTTTGACTTGTGTGAGAAACTTATTAAGGTTTTAAAAGAACACAAATCAGAATTAGATGCAGAATCAACCAAATCCGCTGTTCCAAATATATTTAGTATTATGACCAACAAAGATGTGTGTCTTAATGATTCTTTATTGAAACTTTTAACAAATAATAATATCAGTGATTGGGAAAAAAGTATAGAAAATGAGTGTTTTAGCAAAGGCAAAGACCGCACTATAGAAACACTTGTAGAATCAATTCAAAATTCTGACAATACATCTCAGGAAGTTAAGGACAATTTACGTGATGTAGCAAAAGCTGTTAAACAATGTGGTGATGCTATAAACACCATAAAGCAGCATATTAAAAACGAATCACAATTGAAAGAATGGATTTCAACATTAATGAATGATGATAGCCAAACAGAGTTGTCATTCATTAGTAAATTGAAAAACTATCTAACAACAATTAATATTACAGATAACACTTTTAAGGTTTTAGGTAAAGCTTTGATGGAAATTTATACTTATGACACTATTCACAGTATTACTGGAAAATCCACTAAAAAAGTGGAATTTCTTGAGCCAAACCAAATCTTTGAAACCTTGTTTGCAACTGTTGTTAGCGCTGTGGAAATTAAACGAAAACTCACTATTCGAGATACGCAAAAATTAGCAATCATGACAATGTTGAAAAGTAAAAAGAATATTCTCAATCAAGTTTCGACTGGTGAAGGTAAGACCTTCATTATCGTGATATTTGCAATAGTCAAAGTCTTGATGGGAGGACAGAAAGTAGACATAATAACTAGTTCCCGTGTTCTTGCTGAGAGAGACTCCAAAGATAACAAAGAAATATATGATTTGTTTGGCATAAATGTCGGACATAACTGCTCTGAAGATATTGAAGAAAGGAAACAAGCCTATTCAAACAACAACGTTGTTTATGGAGAGTTGGCTAACTTTCAGCGTGATTACCTCTTAGACCATGTCTATAATAAAAATATCATCGGTGATCGCTCGTTTGATACCATTGTAGTTGATGAAGTAGATAGTATGCTACTTGATAAAGGCAACAATACTTTGTATCTGTCCCATGAAATCCCAGGGTTAGATAAATTAGAATCAGTATTTATGTATATATGGAAATATCTTCACATTCCACTTGAATCTAATCAACTTAAGTTGGAACAAATTGTTTCTGTATTGAAGAGCAAGGTCATGTATGACCTGTTTGGCATAATATCGCGAGAGAGTTTCAAATATTTAGATACAGCCATGGATGATAGAGTTGTCAACAATACATGGAATTGTTTGGTGCGCAAAGGAATTATTGAAAACACTGGTAAAGTTCTCAGACAGCATATTGGAGAAGATTTTAAAACTTTACCAGAAAAGTGTATCAATAAAGATCACCTAGAGTATATATTTAAAAAGGTTAGTGAAAGAGAAATGTCTCTTAGTGTTCCTAATTATCTTAAACAATTTGTTGAAGATCATTTAGAAGAATGGATCAAAAATGGTGTTAGAGCCATGTCTATGGAAGAAAGAATAGATTATGTTGTTGATATTGATAGATCAGGATCAAGCTGTGACCGCAGTCCCAATATTATGTTAGTTGATCAAGATACAGGCACTGATATGATCAACTCCCAGTGGGAAAATGGACTCCATCAGTTTCTACAACTCAAACATGGCTGTAGACTGTCCCTAATCAGTTTAAAGGCAGTTTTTATATCAAATGTCAGCTACTTAAAAAGGTATAAACATCTATATGGTTTAACCGGGACTTTGGGTTCAGAGGTTGAACGAGATTTATTAAAAGAAACTTACCAGGTGAACTTTGTTACAATTCCCACAGCAAAGACAAAGTTTTTTACTGAAGAATCACCAATTGTGTGTTCAAGCAGAGTTGATTGGTCAAATAAAGTATGTGAAGAAGCATTTAAAATTATAAATCATAGGTCTGTTTTGATTATTTGTGAAACTGTCAGCGATGTCATGTATTTAAAAGAAAAAATGAAGGATCATTTTGTTAGTAAAAAAAGAGATGAAGTGGAGGAACAGATCCATACTTATACTAGAGAATATGAAAAATTGACCATTGCCAACAAGCTACAACCGGGTCATATAATAATATCGACAAACTTAGCTGGACGTGGCACAGACATAATATTATCAAAGGAATTGATTAAATCTGGAGGTTTACACGTGTGTTTATCATACTTGCCTAGAAACAGTCGTATTGAGGAACAAGCATTCGGACGAGCGGCCAGAAACGGACAGCCTGGATCCGGACGGATAATATTTGAAAATTGTACTCAGCATACTGCTTTGACTGTAATTCATTTAAAGCAACAAAGAGACATTAATGAAGTTATGAGAATAGCAGAGATTAAGAATTATCATAAATCTCATATTCAGCCAGAAGAAGACTGTTTTGAGAAGTTTTTAGAGGTATATTCATCCATCAAGAAGAAGAACCCACCCCATCCTGAATACCTGAGATCATTACTGCTCCAGATCAGCTTAGATCAATGGGCATTTTGGCTAGAAGCCAATTCTGGTATCTTGGATATCAAGTCTGTTACAGAGTTTGTAACAAAAATAAGTATATTAAAGGAAGATAATTTTGAAAATTGGTCTGAAATAATTGAAAATCCATTTCAGTTGGTTAAAGTAGGTTTGGCTTTAGCGGGTGGAGAACGATACGATGAAGCAATTACATTGTTCAATCGGGTCATTGAGGAGGAGCCTTTATTTTCTGAAGGTGCTCAATATTACAGACTTTATGCTAAGTCTAAAAAAGAAAATCTGTCTAAAAATGACATTCTGGTGGACATGAATATTGTAGCAAAACAATTGACGAAGCGAATTGATACTTCATCTCTGGCAGCTTATACGGGTGATTGTCTTAAAAAGAGGAATCCTTTATCAGTTTCACAAATTGAATCCTTTAAAGAACAACAATTAAATGTAAGCAAAATTAATAGGGCAATTTTACAGTCAATTCACAAAATAATAGGGCATGAAATTGTATTTGAAGAATTTATTCTGCCAACTTATATGGACGAAGAAACTGCTTTTATAGTGTTCAATGACTTGGTAGATTCAAAAATGATATCAGAACGAAAAGTGAAAAATTCTATTTCAGAAGAAGACTTTCCATTTGCAGTAAATTATGGAATGCTTCCTAAAGAATTATGTTCTGTTCTGAAGAAGTACAAAAATGAGAGTTTTAATGAAAACGAAATTATAAATATACTCGAAAAGTGCCTACCCTCCAGAGAACTCTTTTGGTCCGAATTGATATCCAAACAGATTTTGATCAATGAAAAAACATATTGTGTTGTTAATTTAAAAAAACTAGTATATGTTGATCCATCTTTGGTTAAAATGATTGACCAGTTGAAAAATAACTACATGGAAAGTAATAATGAAATATGGTTGTATCAACCACATGAACTTTGTTATTCTGAAAGTGACTGTGTTATTGTGAGAAAGGAAATACTTTCAGAAAAGATAGGAGAATTAAAATATACACACTTATTAAACAGGCATATTATTAATTTGAATAAGGTGGCTACTTTATTAGAAACTGGTGTCAAAATAAAATTTGATCAATTTGATAGCCTGAGAAAGGAGGATTTTTCAAAGATAGGAATTTCTTCCACTATAGCTTTGCAAATTATTTGTGAGTTAGAGGATAAATGTATAGTTAAAAAAAATGAAACAACTGAAGATTATATGTTATTAGCAGATAGCACGGATCTTTTAAATCTTGAATTATCTAAACACAAGGCTTACTCAAGTGATACATTACAATTGTTAAATTGTTGTTTTTCTTTCAAAATAGCCTTAGAAAAACTTCATCTCTATAAAGCCAAACAAATGGACAATAATGAGGAACTGCATATATCTTTGCCAATAAAGCCTCACCTAAACATTATCAATGACCTATACGAACACAAAATAGTAACTGGATATTTTGTTAATCCAGGAAAAGACATTTCCAAGGAGTTAAAGGTATTGTATCCAGAGTCAATGAAAAAAGAAGAATATGGAAGAATATTTAAAGATTTATATGACAAAACAACTACAAGTACTATCATTGAATACTTAATTTCTTCTAAATATCTAACAGAAACAAATGTAATAAAAGGCTTGATAAAAGAACAGAAACTCAACCTTTATTCAATCAATATGGTTAAAGTGAACAAACTTTCCCTACCTCCTCAATTGACGTGCCATAAAGAAACTATCAAACTTGTTTTGGAGAGACGATTTAATTTAGGAGGGAAAAAAATTAAAGAACATATTGAACATAGAATTAATTGTCATGAAAGTATGTTGCATAAGGTGGAAACTCCTTCTTTTTCTTTGAAGCTCCTTTCAAGTGAATTACAGCAACATAAGTTGCCATCAAATGAATTTGGAATATTTTCATTGAATGGATTTGAGAGTATACTTGTCATTGAAGAAAAGAAGTATACATTCAAAATGGTGGTTTGCACAAGTGGTTTGGCTTTGTTTGGAATTGCTGAAATAGCGGCTGGTGTGATGTTTTCATTGTCAATGATTTATTATCCACTTCTTGGTGCTTTATGTATTTCAGAAGGAATAGGTGATCTAATTTATTCAATTAGCTGTTTGTATTCTGGCTATTTTAGCCTTAAAGACTATGCTATAAACAAAGCCATAAGTCTTACTATCAGTGCTTTGTGTTTTTTAAAACCTGTAGAAATGTTTAAGTCTGTGTTTGGAAAAAGTTTATCTTCTGGATCATCTTCATTCATATCTTCTGCTAAAGATAGTTGCTCTTCACTATTTGGAAAGGTAAAAACTTTTTTCAGCAGTGCTTTTAAAACATCAGCTTCAACAATTGATACAGCAGTAACAATAAGAACTTTGGCTAAGCAGGTAGCCACAAAAACCGCTGTAGGCTGCAGTATTGGTTTAACTTTTGTAGCAGTTGATAACTTCCTCGAACCGCAACTTGAAAAGTTAGGCAAAGCACTAGTGGAGCGTAACCTAGGTGATATTGATGAGATAGATAGCTATAATACTATCATGGATTATATGATGGAAATCCATTTACTGTTGGGTGACAATGATGCTACAGAAATCGTTTACAAGTCTTATCATGAGGTATTAGAAGAATACAAAGTTAAAAACAAGAATGATTGGGCATTTTTAGTCCATAAATTGACAACAATTGTTAATATGGAGTATTTAAAAGACCTGAATCAACTCAGGAAAAAAAACATATCCTTGGAGGATTCTCGTGATTTAATATTAACGCTAATTGGCATTATTAAAAAGCTGTGTGATTTTGTTGAAAGTGCTGGTGTCTTATTACCAAAATCCATTATTCCTGAAATAATGGAAAACTTGGAGCAAAATTTGAAAAAAAAGCTAGATCAGTTAAGAACAAGTAACAGAACAAGTAACAGGACAAGAATAAAGTCCATAACTGATACTGAGAAGAAAGGATTTATTTCCAAAATGTTAGATGAACTGAAAAGTCAGATTAATTCAGTTTGTATACAAAATATTAGTTCAAGTGTTATAACTCCTCTTCTAAATACCTTAAAAACAACAGCTGGTTCTTGTATAATAAAAATGGGCTCTAAACAATGTTCATTTTATAAGCAAGAAGATATAAAAGAGTTCATAGATCATAATGAGCAAATATATAAAAACAAAGAATTCAGCCTGGCCGAGAAACCAGAACATTCGAACCGAGAAAGTTGGTATTGTATGGATTATGATGAATGTGTGCTGGAACTGTTTAAAAGAAAGAGGTGTGTTCCTCTTTATCTTGAAATATTAAACAACAATTCCTCAGTAGACGATTATTTTATAGAATTGTGCTGCTCAGTTATCCCTTTGGCTTTGAGGCAAGAGGGTGTCATAGTGCCAATGTTAAGGGTAGTAGTTGAAAAAAATGGTAAGCAACATATTTACGGTGGAAATATTGAAGCAGAAACTGATGCTCTAACAATCACAGTCTCTCCTGATGAGACCTTATTAACTAATCTCGGAAAAAACAAAATTCTGATAAGGAATGTACTTGATACCACGTACAGAATGATTCTAAAGCATTACCCAGAATATAAAGGATTAACCTCTGATCTTCTTCATCATATGGTTATTAGTGCTGTAGAATCAAATTTTTTTATTCATGAATATAATGGGCGGGATCCTGCTTCCGTAACTAACATTTACAATGTAAGCGATGATATCTCAAATATGTATAGTTTTAAATCAGAAGAGGAAATACAAAATGAGACAACAGAGGATGAAAATTGCCATAAGTTAAATGAGGATGCAAAACCATCATTAGTTTCAACAGCCAATACTAAAGTGCTTGAAGTCAAACCTCTTTCACAGATGCAAGTTGTTAAAACACAAATAATTGAAGTGTTCAAGAATGCATTGGCAAAAGTAAATTACCATCTTCAATTAACACAACCTCATTTTAGATCTTTCAAGCTGACTCTTGAAGATTTCATTGAGATGAGACATGTTATTATTTCAAATAATGTAGCAGGTAAATATTTTGATTCTTACGCTACAAGATATGAATTAGTTGTTCCTTTAGTGGAACCTAGCACTGACTTATTATTGGATTATAATGTAACAATGAGTTTAAATGTTCAATGTAGTAACAAATTTCTACAGAATTCTCTCGGGCCTCGAATAGAATATTCTATTGTCCCTGTGAATATAGAGCAGAGCGTGCATTTGGAGAACTGTATTAAAGGTCATATTCTACTCGGATTCGATTACCAGCATGTAGAAAATATTCATAACATTGATCATTGCCATAGTGCAGGTGAGTTGGTATTGCCAACATTACATAAAAACAGTGTAAGTAAGAAAGTAAAAGAGAAGAAGGAAGTAAAAGAGAAGGAGAAAGGAAAAGAGAAGAAGGAAATGAAAGGGAAGAAGAAAGTAAAAAAGAGTTTTAAAGTCAATATAAAGAAGCAGCCCCAATATGTTAGCAACAAATAAAGAAAGAATTTAAAATCGTGAATCACAATCATATATATGTAGTTGGACTTACCTAAGTAATCATTATGTGATGTAATAAAAATTGTAGAACATTTTATTTTCAGTTATAAGAAAAGGAAAACTAAATTTGTACAATTAGTAATAGACATAAAGTCGTGAATGAACAGTGGGCACAAACAGTATTACATATAAAATACTCATACTTTACAACAGATTATTAAATTTGTAACTCAATATAAGATTGTTAGAAAGAGAAATGAAAACTGTTCCAGTAATCAAATTCAATACATTGAGCTACCATGATAATTTAAATATCAACAGCAAAGTCATTGATAGCAAACTCCATAATAAGATGATCAAACTGTTAGTATAAACAGTCAAATTGATGTTTTTAAAATGTTGAGCTAGAATATTATTGATTAAGTTGAGAATTGTTACTCAATCATGCAAGAACAGGTACTGTAGTTACAATTTGGTCTTTAGGCAAATTGGAACATGAAAGTTAAAATAAGTTAAGTAACGAAAAATTGTAAAAAGTTTAAAATCACGTTGCTTTCAAACTAGATCTGTGTGCACGTGTGTGTACAAAATATGTACAATGTATTTATAAAATATGTGCAATTAGTATTAATATTGCATTTCACTTCAGAAGCTTGTGTTCATATAATAATAATTTGCTTTTAAGACAGATAATTGTATATAAAGTCTGACATTATCATTGTAATTTAATAATTTTTTTATACTACATCAATTGGATATTTGTAAATAAAAATCATACTAGTTGTAAAGTTTTTTTAATGCCTCATTCTTTGTATCTCCCTGTGTCTGTGTTGATTATTAAATCAGTGTAAATTTCACTAAATTTAGTTCAAACAACATGAAATGTGCATTGATACCATTTATAATAGGTTAAAAAATAATTAATTAACATGCTGGTATATAGGGAGCAAACCTTAAGTTACCTAAATAAAAATATTAACTGTTCTTAACTTAAAACATTGTTTAACAATCTTAGTTTATACTGGGAGTTAACTCTTTTTAGTTTCCATAAATTCTAATTTAACAATAATATTACATTAAACTTTACTTGTAGTACCGAACTTCCCTCAGATAAATTGTGCAAACTGAAGAGGTAGCATCTATATCTCCCAGAGGACCCTGAGCATTATTCGTTGTTGCTCTACATTAATAAATTTCGTTTGGGAGCTTAGCCTACGACCTTGCAAAGACACTTGCACAATTTTACAACAATTTTAACAGTTTAAAAATATTTCATAGCAATATAAGAAGCATATCTAAGAATTTAGACGAAATGTTAGTATATTTAAAATCTTTTAATACTTCACTAGATATTATTGTATTTTCTGAGTGTTGGTTGAGCGGTTCGGGAGGTGGAGCGACTATTGACGGATTTGAACTACTTCAGACTAACTTACAGAACAACCAAAATGACGGTGTTGTTGTTTACGTAAACAAAAGACTTTTAGTGACATGTGAACAGATCACGTTAGGGAATGTATACGGAATTTCTATAGATTTTGAGCTCTTTGATGTACACTTTAACTTATTAGCCATTTACAGAACTTTTGACAGTGACGTTAATGTGTTTATTGATACCTTAGGAATTTACTACGGCAGTATTAGCAAAAATACAATGTGCATTTTAGTGGGTGACATAAATATCGACTTATTAAAAAATGACGCATTAACTGACTTGTACTTAAATACTTTGGTGGGGGCTGGACTCTCGCAGTGTATCAACAAGCCGACTAGGGTGACTGATAACGGCTTATCTGCTATCGACCACATGTTTGTCCGTTACCCGGACATGAGTGCCGTGAGGTCAGCTGTCCTGCGGACCGCCGTCACCGACCACTACTCTACCGGCCTTACTGTCCTTGCCCCTACACACACTGACACTGCTGACACTACTGAAAAAACTCATACTTACATTGACTATGCTTGAGTTACTGACGTACTAATTAACTCCGATTGGGCCGCCGTTTACAATTGTTTCGATGTTGATACGTGCTGTGAAATATTTATCAGTATAATTCTTAATGCAATCGAAAACTCAAAAAAATTGACAAATTTTCGTTCAACTCGCTTTATTAAAATCAAACCTTGGATAACAACAGAACTAATAGCTTCGATTAGATCACGAGATAAGTTGAGTAAAAAAGTTAAAAGCCAACCATTTAATTTAAATTTAAGAGAACAATTTTATGAACATAGACGAATTGTCAGCAACGCAATAAAAAGCGCTAAAAGGAGTTATTATCGGGAGAAAATAAGGGAGTATAAAGATAATCCAAAATTATTTTGGGGAATCCTTAATGAGTTGTCAGGCAGAGTGTGTAAGAAAAGTCAGTTTCCTCTAGATAAAATTTTACCAACAAATACTGTTGTTACAAATGATATAAAAGCGCGTATAGCGAATGAATTTAATAGTTTCTTCGCGAGCGTTGGGCAAAATTTGGCGGACGCTATAGACTCCACTGGCGACCCAATCGTGAATGACTCTGACTACAGTTCTGACACCAATTTTTCACTTGACCCTGTGACTGACCTTGATACAATACGGCACATAAATTCTCTACGGGGAGGGTCCGCTCCTGGTGATGATGGCGTCCCTGCCACAATTATAAAGCAGAATGCTTTAATTATTTCTAGGCCATTTACTCACCTTATAAACATAAGCTTGCATTATGGGATTTTTCCAGATGTTTTTAAAACCGCAAAAGTGTTTCCTCTTTTTAAATCTAATGATGTTAAGGACAAAAATAATTTCCGACCAATTTCTCTACTCAGCGTTTTTTCTAAGATTCTTGAACGAGTGGTTAAAGAACAATTATCATCTTATTTTCAGAAAAATAGTATTTTATGTAGTAATCAGTATGGGTTTAGAAAAGATTTTAATATTTCTGACTGCCTTTTCGATCTTTGTAAAAATCTTAAATATTCAATCTCTGAAAATTGCCGCACAATGCTAATATTTCTTGATCTTAAAAAGGCGTTTGATTCTGTTGATAGAGAAAAATTACTATTGAAATTACAATCTGTCGGAATTAGAGGAACTGCCCATTCTTGGTTTAAAAGTTATTTATCTCAAAGATCCCAGAAAGTATCAATTTGTAATATTAATAGTGACCCATTACCTATAAATTACGGTGTTGTCCAAGGTAGCACTCTTGGACCTCTTTTATTTTTAGTATATATAAATAATCTTTCAAGGTTAAATCTGTATGGCGAGCTGTTTTTATTCGCAGACGACACATTAATTTTATTGAAGGGTGCATCTTGGGAAGAAACGAGATTAAAAGCATTATTTGATCTCATGCTGCTCAAAAAGTGGCTAGACCAGAATACCCTTTCATTAAACGTTGCAAAAACAAAATTCATGCCAATTTCCTTATCACATATTACTGACTATCATTTGCAAGATTTAAAAATCCACACTTGTGGTGATCATCTTAACAATAATTGCTCTTGTGAATTTATAGATAAAGTTTCATCTTATAAATATTTAGGCGTCACTTTTGACTATAGATTAAAATGGTCAGAACATATCGATTTTTTAAAGAATAAAATTAGGAAATATATCTTTGCATTCAGTCAGCTTAGTGGAATACTGGACGAAAAACATGTCAAATTAGTTTATTATGCTTATATTCAGTCATTATTATCGTTTGGAATTATTGCTTGGGGGGGAGCATTGCAATCAACTCTTCAGCCATTATATATATTACAAAAAACCATACTTAAAATTGGTCTAAAAAAACATCGAAGGTATTCAACTATTGATCTTTTTCATGAAAGTGGCATCTTCACAATCCGTCAGCTGTACATAAAGTTTCTTTTGTTGCACATTTTTAAGCGTTTTGATTCTCTGTTTTCACCTGTTACACACTCATATAACACGAGATTTTCAGAAAATATTGGCATAATACCCTTACGTCTAGTCAAATCAATTGAACTTACTAATTCCTTTTATGTTGCGCATGTTTTGTATAGTAATATTTGTCACCACTTCGGTGAATTAAATATTTTTAGTTGTCTATCTCTTAAAATTTTAAAAAAAGAGTCAACGATTTCTTATCACTGCTAAGAATTGAGGAGGCCGAGACAATAGTCAGATCCAATTACAGTAGACGGACCTGAACCAATGTGAACTTTGAACACCACCTCCACTCCCCTCTCGTTACCCTTGCTCGCTCGGATGCACAGTATTCTTCAGCTCTTCTGTTTGTTTTGCATCGTATTACTAATTTAAATTATTCTATGACATATATTTTTAATACTTTTTCCATTTTTAACTTTGTTAGGTTCCATAACTAACTTTGAAATGTTATATTCTTTCCCTCACCTTTCATGAATGCGAATTAAACTATTTAAATTTTACTAACAATATTACTATTTTTTATTATTTTCTTTAAAAAAATATTAAAAATGTAAATATACTAAATTACGTACTAAAACGCCATCGTGCAGCTTTTTTAGCAACTCGCGTCTGCGCACAGGCTTCCGCCCATGCAGACCTTTTCCCAATGGCTAATATGTTAACTAGGAAAATATGTTATTTTAATTTTTATTTATTTTATATTTCTACTAATGTTTTCCTATATTTTATTTGCATATAAATATCAATAACATTGTATGTATTTATTTATGTTCTATTTATGGGAAATAAATCAAATTTTCATTTCATTTCATTTCACTCTGCTACAGGCTCCTTTGTGGAACTCGGCCTATGGCCTTATGAGGGAAAGTTCGGCCTGTGGCCTCACCAAGGCACTGCTACAGTCCCATTTGTGGATCTCGGCATGTTGCCTCGTGAGGAAGATCGGTCTACGGCCTCGCCAGGATTCTTAAGCAGTATGACCATGAATTTTGGTTTTTGGGGCAGTGGAACCCATAAACATAGTATTTTCTAAAATTTGATGGCATATGAGTAATTAAGAGACGAATACCTTTAATTTGATACCCCACTTGGGTGTATTAATTTAACATTACCCAATTTTGAGTTTAGGAGCATATTTTTTATTTGGGAGAGGGAGCAGAGCCCTTAAATGTTGTCTCTTCCAACATGTAATAGAATAATGTGATTAAGGAGATAAATGCCTACAGTTTGATACCCCACTTTCTGCTAGAAGTTGATATTGGTGCCGTATTGTTTTTTCTGCTAGAAGTCGATAAAGCAGGACAACTAGGAACCACTGGGGCAGAAATAAGAAGTTTCCCAAGGTTAAGATCAGTACCAATCGATTTCTCATGGTCGGAAACCCCAAAAAAAATTTATATCCTTGGAGCCAAAAATATTTCGTCCGGATGTGGCTTGTCGTAATAAGATAGTTTTAAAATAGTAAAAAAAGAAATAAACCTGAATTAAAGTAAACAATGTCTTTAAGCAGGCAAAGTTAGGCCACCTGGCCATACCTTGATGGGTGGATCAGTACCACTGGTAAATAAATATGTTTCAAATTGTTTCCTACTCTCTAAAACAAGAAACACTTAACATTTTCTTCTAACTAGAATAGACGTTGAACTTGAGCTCATGATACTGAATATTTCCTAATTTACACCCTATGATTGGGTGATGATAAATTATAATATAACATTTAAAATTATAATACATTTTAAATGAAGTGTATGGATGAGAGAGGGTCAATATTACCGTACATGTATGGGCGGGTGGGTCAATAATACTTTTCAAGTTATTGAC
>JAQJVL010005157.1:0-37732 GCA_035578905.1 Stictocephala bisonia | reverse complement strand
AAAAAAATTTTTATAGCCTGATTACTAGTTAAACCCCAAATATCAGTTAAGGAAAGTTTGTCTAAACTCATAACTCAAAATAACCCATAATTTGTTAAACAAGGAAAAGAATGTGCAAAACAAATGTGTCAATGTCCGTTGAAATCGAGCCTTGCTAACTAGTTCGTCAGCTAAATACCTGACCTACTAAACTGAACGGACAATCTGCTTCGTTAAGAAGAAGCGTTTTAAAGAATCAAATATCTACAACTTTAAAAGAAATATACTCTTATAATTAACACAGGACTAACTCAAAATCAATCAAGAAACATTTTATCAAATTATAATGTCAAAGTATCTCAAAGAATAAAACTTAAATCAAGCACATAAATAACACTTTAATAACTTAAAACTCTCTTTTAAATGCTTTATTAAATTTGGCAAAACAAACTTATACAAAACACTATTAATTTATAAAATGTTTCCCACTTTTTATAAAAAACAAGTAAAACAAAAATATAAATGCACTACTCCTGTAAAAGAAATATTATATTTTTAACTCAGAGTATAAACCACGGCGCATCTACCACCTGTCTCCTATCTTCTTGAATTGAACCGGCGTCTCCACCACCTGTCTCCTATCTTCTTGAATTGAACCGGCGTCTCCACCACCTGCCTTGAACTAAAATCGTCTGATGAAGCCCAGCGCCTCCACCACCTGTCACAAACCCCCCTTTTCTAGAACCTACAAAAAAATGGGGTAATTTGCGCACGTCCGGGATCGTTGACTTGGGCGTAAATAACAATACTCGCTTGGCTGCTAAATCTTATAGATTGATTTAATTAGTAATAACTTCAATAAGAATCAAACACAATAATAATAATACAAGAGGATGTCTTAATATAATCAAGTAATCAACACAAGTCTTACAACAATAAAATACTAATTAGTTACACAATTAGGTTCTCCAACTCTAACTGAAATATACATGAATACAATACTACATAAATACAAATGAACCTGGGAAATGGTGCTGCTGGCAATGGACCTGTAAAAATTTATAATTCTAATATTATTATTACTTACTTGTGTTAGGTCGTCTCGAACTCAAACTGGCTAAAAATAACTCCCCTTTATTACGACTCAACAAAAAAAATCCCTAAGTCCTGACTAGGACCCTACATAAACCCAGGACCTTCCCTTTACACTCGAGAGACCAACGTCCCCTCGACTCTCTCTACTCCATCCGCCAACCTAGTATATATTCCACTTCTCAATGCCACCAGCACCATGACCCGAGTTCTGACCTTCACCATACTTCTCTCGATCTGACCTCCACCTAAGTTAAACTACTAAATCTAACATCAAATTGATATACATTGTACAAAATGCTAAAGGCTAATAATAAAATAATTATGAATATATTCTTTTTGTTATCCCCATCTCTTGACAGAACCAACATAATTAAATAGTATTAGTTTAATTACGGAAACTATGTAGTGTGGTTTCACTTCAAACAAGCCCAACACTGTAATGGTGTGTACTTGGTGAGGCAGCTGTAGTAGGAGTGAGTTTAACTGAAACAATGAACAAACATAATTAAATAGTATTAGTTTAATTACGGAAACTATGTAGTCTGGTTTCAATTCAAACAAGCCCAACACTGTAATGGTGTGTACTTGGTGAGGCAGCTGGAGTAGTAGTGAGTTTAACTGAAACAATTAACCAATATAATTAAATAGTATTAGTTTAATTACGGAAACTATGTAGTCTGGTGTCAATTCAAACAAGCCCAACACTGTAATGGTGTGTACTTGGTGAGGCAGCTTTAGTAGGAGTGAGTTTAACTGAAACAATGAACCAACATAATTAAATAGTATTAGTTTAATTACGGAAACTATGTAGTCTGATTGCACTTCAAACAAGCCCAACACTGTAATGGTGTGTATTTGGTGAGGCAGCTTTAGTAGCAGTGAGTTTAACTGAAACAATAAACCAACATAATTAAATAGTATTAGTTTAATTACAGAAACTATGTAGTCTGGTTTCACTTCAAACAAGCCCAACACTGTAATGGTGTGTACTTGGTGAGGCAGCGGTAGTAGGAGTGAGTTTAACTGAAACCATGAACCAGCATAATTAAATAGTATTAGTTTAATTACGGAAACTATGTAGTCTGATTGCACTTCAAACAAGCCCAACACTGTAATGGTGTGTATTTGGTGAGGCAGCTGTAGTAGGAGTGAGTTTAACTGCAACAATGAACCAACATAATTAATTAGTATTAGTTTAATTACAGAAACTATGTAGTGTGGTTTCACTTCAAACAAGCCCAACACTGTAATGGTGTGTACTTGGTGAGGTAGCTGTAGTAGGAGTGAGTTTAACTGAAACAATGAACCAACATAATTAAATAGTATTAGTTAAATTATAGAAACTATTTAGTCTGGTTTCACTTCAAACAAGTCCAAACTGTAATGGTGTGTACTTGGTGAGGCAGCTGTAGTAGCAGTGAGTTTAACTGAAACAATGAACCAACATAATTAAATAGTATTAGTTTAATTACGGAAACTATGTAGTCTGGTTTCACTTCAAACAAGCCCAACACTGTAATGGTGTGTACTTAGTGAGGCAGCTGTAGTTGCAGTGAGTTTAACTGAAACAATGAACCAACATAATTAAATAGTATTAGTTTAATTACAGAAATTATGTAGTGTGGTTTCAGTTCAAACAAGCCCAACACTGTAATGGTGTGTACTTGGTGAGGCAGCTGTAGTAGCAGTGAGTTTAACTGAAACAATGAACCAACATAATTAAATAGTATTAGTTTAATTACAGAAACTATGTAGTCTGGTTTCACTTCAAACAAGCCCAACACTGTAATGGTGTGTACTTAGTGAGGCAGCTGTAGTTGCAGTGAGTTTAACTGAAACAATGAACCAACATAATTAAATAGTATTAGTTTAATTACGGAAACTATGTAGTCTGGTTTCACTTCAAAGAAGCCCAACACTGTAATGGTGTGTACTTGGTAAGACAGCTGTAGTAGCAGTGAGTTTAACTGAAACAATGAACCAACATAATTAAATAGTATTAGTTTAATTACAGAAACTATGTAGTCTGGTTTCACTTCAAACAAGCCCAACACTGTAATGGTGTGTACTTAGTGAGGCAGCTGTAGTTGCAGTGAGTTTAACTGAAACAATGAACCAACATAATTAAATAGTATTAGTTTAATTACAGAAACTATGTAGTCTGGTTTCACTTCAAAGAAGCCCAACACTGTAATGGTGTGTACTTGGTAAGACAGCTGTAGTAGCAGTGAGTTTAACTGAAACAATGAACCAACATAATTAAATAGTATTAGTTTAATTACGGAAATTATGTAGTGTGGTTTCAGTTCAAACAAGCCCAACACTGTAATGGTGTGTACTTGGTGAGGCAGCTGTAGTAGCAGTGAGTTTAACTGAAACAATGAACCAACATAATTAAATAGTATTAGTTTAATTACGGAAACTATGTAGTGTGGTTTCAGTTCAAACAAGCCCAACACTGTAATGGTGTGTACTTGGTAAGACAGCTGTAGTAGCAGTGAGTTTAACTGAAACAATGAACCAACATAATTAAATAGTATTAGTTTAATTACGGAAACTATGTAGTGTGGTTTCAGTTCAAACAAGCCCAACACTGTAATGGTGTGTACTTGGTGAGGCAGCTGTAGTAGCAGTGAGTTTAACTGAAACAATGAACCAACATAATTAAATAGTATTAGTTTAATTACGGAAACTATGTAGTCTGGTTTCTCTTCAAACAAGCCCACCACTGTAATGGTGTGTACTTGGTGAGGCAGCTGTAGTAGCAGTGAATTTAACTGAAACAATGAACCAACATAATTAAATAGTATTAGTTTAATTACGGAAACTATGTAGTGTGGTTTCACTTCAAACAAGCCCAACACTGTAATGGTATGTACTTGGTGAGGCAGCTGGAGTAGTAGTGAGTTTAACTGAAACAATGAACCAACATAATTAAATAGTATTAGTTTATTACAGAAACTATGTAGTCTGGTTTCACTTCAAACAAGCCCAACACTGTAATGGTGTGTACTTGGTGAGGCAGCTGTAGTAGGAGTGAGTTAAACTGAAACAATGAACCAACATAATTAAATAGTATTAGTTTAATTACGGAAAATATGTAGTCTGGTTTCACTTCAAACAAGCCCAACACTGTAATGGTGTGTACTTGGTGAGGCAGCTGTAGTAGCAGTGAGTTTAACTGAAACAATGAACCAACATAAGTAAATAGTATTAGTTTACTTACAGAAACTATGTAGTCTGGTTTCACTTCAAATAAGACCAACACTGTAATGGTGTGTACTTGGTGAGGCAGCTGTAGTAGCAGTGAGTTTAACTGTAACAATGAACCATCATAATTAAATAGTATTAGTTTTCTTACAGAAACTATGTAGTGTGGTTTCACTTCAAACAAGCCCAACACTGTAATGGTGTGTACTTGGTGAGGCAGCTGTAGTAGCAGTGAGTTTAAATGAAACAATGAACCAACATAATTAAATAGTATTAGTTTAATTACGGAAACTATGTAGTCTGGTTTCACTTCAAACAAGCCCAACACTGTAATGGTGTGTACTTGGTGAGGCAGCTGTAGTAGCAGTGAGTTTAACTGAAACAATGAACCAACATAATTAAATAGTATTAGTTTAATTACGGAAACTATGTAGTCTGGTTTCACTTCAAACAAGCCCAACACTGTAATGGTGTGTACTTGGTGAGGCAGCTGTAGTAGCAGTGAGTTTAACTGAAACAATGAACCAACATAATTAAATAGTATTAGTTTAATTACGGAAACTATGTAGTGTGGTTTCACTTCAAACAAGCCCAACACTGTAATGGTGTGTACTTGGTGAGGCAGCTGGAGTAGTAGTGAGTTTAACTGAAACAATGAACCAACATAATTAAATAGTATTATTTTAATTACGGAAACTATGTAGTCTGGTTTCACTTCAAACAAGCCCAACACTGTAATGGTGTGTACTTGGTGAGGCAGCTGGAGTAGTAGTGAGTTTAACTGAAACAATGAACCAACATAATTAAATAGTATTAGTTTACTTACAGTAACTATGTAGTGTGGTTTCACTACAAACAAGCCCAACACTGTAATGGTGTGTACTTGGTGAGGCAGCTGGAGTAGTAGTGAGTTTAACTGAAACAATGAACCAACATAATTAAATAGTATTAGTTTATTACAGAAACTATGTAGTCTGGTTTCACTTCAAACAAGCCCAACACTGTAATGGTGTGTACTTGGTGAGGCAGCTGTAGTAGGAGTGAGTTAAACTGAAACAATGAACCAACATAATTAAATAGTATTAGTTTAATTACGGAAAATATGTAGTCTGGTTTCACTTCAAACAAGCCCAACACTGTAATGGTGTGTACTTGGTGATTCAGCTGTAGTAGGAGTGAGTTTAACTGAAACAATGAACCAACATAATTAAATAGTATCAGTTTAATTACAGAAACTATGTAGTCTGGTTTTAATTCAAACAAGCCCAACACTGTAATGGTGTGTACTTGGTGAGGCAGCTGTAGTAGCAATGAGTTTAACTGAAACAATGAACCAACATAATTAAATAGTATTAGTTTAATTATAGAAACTATGTAGTCTGGTTTAATTCAAACAAGCCCAACACTGTAATGGTGTGTACTTGGTGAGGCAGCTGTTGTAGGAGTGAGTTTAACTGAAACAATGAACTGACATAATTAAATAGTATTAGTTTAATTACAGAAACTATGTAGTGTGGTTTCACTTCAAACAAGCCCAACACTGTAATGGTGTGTACTTGGTGAGGCAGCTGTAGTTGCAGTGAGTTTAACTGAAACAATGAACCAACATAATTAAATAGTATTAGTTAATTACGGAAAATATGTAGTCTGGTTTCACTTCAAACAAGCCCAACACTGTAATGGTGTGTACTTGGTGAGGCAGCTGTAGTAGGAGTGAGTTTAACTGAAACAATGAACCAACATAAGTAAATAGTATTAGTTTATTACAGAAACTATGTAGTCTGGTTTCACTTCAAATAAGACCAACACTGTAATGGTGTGTACTTAGTGAGGCAGCTGTAGTTGCAGTGAGTTTAACTGAAACAATGAACCAACATAATTAAATAGTATTAGTTTAATTACAGAAACTATGTAGTCTGGTTTTAATTCAAACAAGCCCAACACTGTAATGGTGTGTACTTGGTGAGGCAGCTGTAGTAGCAATGAGTTTAACTGAAACAATGAACCAACATAATTAAATAGTATTAGTTTAATTATAGAAACTATGTAGTCTGGTTTCAATTCAAACAAGCCCAACACTGTAATGGTGTGTACTTGGTGAGGCAGCTGTAGTAGGAGTGAGTTTAACTGAAACAATGAACTGACATAATTAAAAAGTATTAGTTTAATTACAGAAACTATGTAGTGTGGTTTCACTTCAAACAAGCCTAACACTGTAATGGTTTGTACTTGGTGAGGCAGCTGTAGTAGGAGTGAGTTTAACTGAAACAATTAACCAAAATAATTAAATAATTTAGTACACATTTTGAAAATTTTTTGGGGATATACTTTTTTATGTAATTCTCGTAATAATTGTGTATATTTTGCATTGCAGAAGTTTATAAGATTAACAAACAATAATCAAAAATAATTTTATTTGCTATATGATTATTTATAAAATGGAATTAAGAACATTAAAATTAATGTTTTAAAAATAAATTACCAAATTTTGTCTGTAAAGTGTGTTTGAAATAATGCCTATATTGTTTTTTTTTATAAAACAATCTTCTTTCAAAGCTTTTAAGAATTTATGCAACAATATTCCAAAGAAAAATACATTAACCAATGAATGAAACATGTAACGCTGCATATTTTAATACGAGCTCAATTTGAATTAGATAAAAAAATTGCTCCTTTAAGTAATTTTAAATATTTTATTTTATTGGTTGACTGTTACATAAATTTATAATTAACATAAATAATCGCACATTTGTGATATATCATTTTGCAGATTCTAATTCAAGAGATTTTTTAATGTTATGGTCTCATTGGATTAGGAGTGTCAAAAGAGTAATAGTATTTTGAGTTCTTAAAACATACATTTCTGTGGCGTATAAGTAGAAGTTAACTATGTATCTGAGATAAACATCATATATCTAATTTCATTTTATCCTGAATTAATTCACTAAACAATGTATAATGTTTACTTAAATGGGGTTTAAAATGTTATTAACGTATTATATATGAATATAATAATCAAGAAAAAATACAATAATATTTAAATTATTGCCTACATTAGGAATTTGAAGGAGAGGCAATCATTTGTTTGAAATATAAATATATTAAAAGATAATGTAGCGAGTCGTCAAGTTGGTAGTACACTTTACTATATATAACACCATAACTTTTTATTCATGATTAGCCTTCTGGAATTGGCACTTGAAATAATAAGTTATTTCAAACATTATCGTCCTCAATTCCTGTATAGTAATAAAGTTTACTATAGTCTCTTTATTACATAAGAATACAATACTTGTAGTAAAGACCAATACTATACTTTACACTGTAAGTTTTAGAATCAAAATACATAACTATATTGATATATAACTTGTTGAAATTACGGTAATCTCATCAAAGACGATTGCTTGGGCTTTGCACTGCTGTACACATTTTTAGACCTACCTACTCCTCTTAACACATATCTTCACTGCAAAACCTGATATTTTCTTAGTCTCCAGCATTCTTAGATGGGTGACATTTATGGAGACACAGGAGGGATGCTTTATGGCCAGTGGGGTTGTTTTGAATATAAAAAGCTTTAATGTAATATAGTATTTCATTAAGTAAGGAAACCACTTTGGATAGGTAGCGATTTGTTATAACATTGTTATATCTGTTATATAAGTACCTTATCGTCCTCAATCCTGTTTAGTAATAAAGTTTACTATTGTATCAACTATCAAGTAGTCATTTTCAAAACATCATGAACGTTAAATCTTCATCTAAATTGATGTCGTCAAAGAATAAATATTAACATAAAACACATTCAGCAACATTTAAATACGATTGTATGTACATATAAAACATTGATTACCGGCCGGCACTCGTCACTGAACTGATTTGATAGGTTGATTAGCCTACACCGTTCCTAGAGTCAGCTGTTTGGTCATGATCAGTACTACCAACATTGTTATCTTCTTGAAGCTGAAGGACTATAATGAAAAGTTTATTTGAGTAATACAATAATTTCTCATTCAACATGTTATTGGGATCTTTTTTCGTGGCTTTGTAGATTTCGAACTCTTCAAGAGTGTCCAACATGAAACCTTTTTACATATATGCAGAATTTCTGTGTTTGTATCAAAATTATCTATTTTGTGATTGGAATCAATCAGGTACTGAGCGAATTTGGATTTTTGCTGAGTGAGTTTTGGTTTATGTAGGTGTTCGGAAAAGTGTTTTTTAAATGATCTGCCAGTCTGGCCAATGTAATATTTTGGACAATCTGAGTAGTTTAATCGATAGGTCACAGTGGCTGTACTTTTTGGTAATGTGCTAGGCTTGGTTTTACTATTTAGTCTATAGCCCAATTTGTTAGAGGTTTTGTAGGACATGGTTATGCCATTCTGTATCAGTTCACATTTTAAAATGTGTTCTAGTCCACTGTTGTACTCGGTAGAAACAAATTTCTTTCTTTCAGTGGTTTATTTTTAAACTTACATATGATTTTATCAACTATAGAACAGTTAAATCCGTTTTGTATAGCGATGAATTTTATTATGTTTACTTCATTGTCATATTCAGCTCGTGTTAGAGGCATAGATAACATTCTATGTATCATGCTATTGTAGGCAGACATTTTGTGGCTATTGGGATGGTATGATGTTTGGTGGATAGTGTGGTCTGTTGTAGTCAGCTTTCTGTAGATTTTGTAACCCAAGTTTTCCAGATTGTTTTGTTATAGTAGTGTCTAAGAAATTGATGCTATTGTTCTCTTCGGTTTCCAGGGTGAAATTTAGGTTGTCGTGGATACTATTTATAACAATAGCATACATTTCTTAGACACTACTATAACAAAACAATCTGGAAAACTTGGTTACAAAATCTACAGAAAGCCGACTACAAAGCCAAGCAAAAAGACCTTAATAACATGTTGAATGAGAAATTATTGTATGGCTCAAATAAACTTTTCATTATAGTCCTTCAGCTTCAAGAAGATAACAAAGTTGGTAGTACTGATCATGACCAAACAGCTGACTCTAGGAACGGTGTAGGCTAATCAACCTGTCAAATCAGTTCAGTGACGGGTGCTGGCCGGTAATCAACGTTTTCTATGTACATACAATCGTGTTTAAATGTTGCTAAATGTGTTTTATGTTAATATTTATTCTTTGACGACATCAATTTAGATGAAGATTTTAACGTTCGTGATGTTTTGAAAATGACTACTTGATAGTTGAAACTATAGTAAACTTTATTACTATACAGGATTGAGGACGATAAGGTACTCATATAACAGATATTACAATTTTATAACAAATCGCTACCTATCCAAAGTGGTTTCCTTACTTAATGAAATACTATATTACATTAAAGTTTTTTATATTCAAAACAACCCCACTGGCCAGAAAGCATCCCTCCTGTGTTTCCATAAATGTCACCCATCTAAGAATGCTGGAGACTAAGAACATATCAGGTTTTGCAGTGAAGATATGTGTTAAGAGGAGTAGGTAGGTCTAAAAATGTGTACAGCAGTGCAAAACCCAAGCAATCGTCTTTGATGAGATTACCGTAATTTCAACAAGTTATATATCAATATAGTTATGTATTTTGATTCTAAAACTTACAGAGTAAAAATATCCTAAGATATATAGGTGTATAATAGAAAAAAAATTATCAGTTTACCATTTTTAAATTACTAAGGTTGTAATATATTTTTTATTCATTTTTAACATAAAGATCAAACCCTTACTATAGACTAATATAGCACTACTGTACTTGTAGGATTGTTGTGTTAGTTGGTGAGCTCTACTTTACGTGTAGGATTGTGCCGGTTGGTTAGCACCACTGTACGTGTAGGGTTGTGATGGTTGGTTAGCAAAACTGTACATGTTGTGTTGTACTGATTAGTTAGCATCACTGTACATGTAGTAGGGTTGTAATGGTTGGTTAGCACCACTGTACGTGTAGGGTTGTGCCGGTTGGTTAGTACCACACTACGTGTAGGGTTGTGCCAGTTGGTTAGCAAAACTGTACATGTTGTGTTGTACTGATTAGTTAGCATCACTGTACGTGTAGTAGGGTTGTGATGGTTGGTTAGCACCAATGGAAGAGTAGGGTTGTGCAATTTGGTTAGCACCACTGTACGTGTAGGGTTGTGTCGGTTGGTTAACACTACTGTACGTGTAGTGTTGTGCTAGTTGGTTAGAACAATTGAACGTGTAGGGTTGTGTTGGTTGATTAGCACCACTGTATGCATAGGTTATGCTGGTTGGTTAGTACTACCGTACGTGTAGGGTTGTGATAATTGGTTAGTACCACTGTACGTGTAGGGTTGTGCTGGTTGATTAGCACCACTCTACGTGTAAGTTTGTGCTGGTTGGTTAGCACTACTTTACGTGTAGTGTTGTGCTGGTTGGTTAGCACAGCTGTACGTGTAGGATGGTGTTGGTTGGTTAGCACTACTATACGTGTAGGGTTGTGCTGGTTAGTTAGCACTACTGTAGTGTAGGGTTGTCCTGGTTGGTTAGCACCACTGTATGTGTAGGGTTGTGCCGGTTGATTAGCACCACTGTATGTTTAGGGTTGTGCTGGTTGATTAGAATCACTCTATGTGTAGGATTGTGTTGGTTGATTAGCACCAATGTACGTGTAGGGTTGTGATGGTTGGTTAGCACCAATGTACGTCTAGGATTATGCTGGTTGATTAGCACCACTGTATGTTTAGGGTTGTGCTGGTTGGTTAGCACCACTGTACGTGTAGGGTAGTTCTGGTTGGTTAGCACTACAGTACGTGTAGGGTTGTTCTGGTTGGTTAGCACCACTGTACGTGTAGATTTGTGTTGTTGGGTTAGCACTACTGTACGTGTAGTATTGTGCTGGTTGGTTAACACGACTGTACGTGTAGGATGGTGTTGGTTGGTTAGCAGCACTATGCGTGTACGGTTATGCTGTTTGGGTTGCACTGCTGTACGTGTAGGGTTGTCTTGGTTGGTTAGCACCAATTTTGACAGTTAAAATTAATCAGTGTCAAGACTCAGTCATATAGTTATATCTCTATTCAGTTTAAAAATCATCAATTGGTTTAAGTGGATTTCTAAAACATTTTAGCTATCACTAATAATTAAATGCATTAGGCTCACGTTTACAATATTACAAACATCGTAGGTAGCTTATCGGATAGTAGTTTAATTACGTTCAAGATACTGCTTTGCTTTACGAGTTTAAAAATACTGATAATATTAGGTTAAACATTTAAATTCTATGACAATACTTTATTTCTTATCATTGGATATACAAACAATACAATAATGTTTAGAGAAGACTACTTCATTTTTTTAGTATAATACTTTTATTGGTTAGGAATTGAAAATTACCTCTGTCCTCCAAAAACTTGATATTTCACTGTTTAATAATGAAATCACTATCTTTTCAGTTCTTTGAGCCTGAAAATAAAAAATAAATCTTTTGAAATTTTATTATACATATAAATACATAAAATAATAATTTACATATAGCCTACATGAAATTTTTTATAACTTAAGATTTAACAGGACAAGTCCTATTTGTGTACATACAAGTTCAAAGTTAAACTTCTACGACACCATCTTTATTGGATAAATACAAGCTTCTCACTTAGAGTACACTTTTTTGAAAAGTAATGGTGTATTTTAAATTAGCTGATGATTACCAATTAAAAAAAATATACGTATATTAAACTTAATACATAAATTAATCTATTTTAGTGGCTAATATCACAACTAGTCTTAAAGTAGGACTGGGTTTAAGATAAAAGTTTGTTACATTGTGAACACTTACTAAATAATATAAAGATACTTGTTACATTATAGTTTAAAGTATAGATATAAATGAACAAATAATTTAAATTTTATGAATAAAAATTTATAGATTTCTTTTCAGTTTTATAAATTTCTCTAACAGTCCTTGATTTGATAAGTTAATTTACCATAATATTTTATCAATAATTGGTTTCATCAAATATATATTTGGAAATTATCAAATTATAATGTTATTCAGCGTAAAATGTCTTCATGTATCTATTTTGTTTTACTATAAAAATGTGTTTTTGAATAAATTATTATTATGTGAAGAAATCACTTTATTTAGGTTTTATATGGACTACCATGAATAAATGGACAAGTTGCTTAGTTTCTATTGGTACTGTTAAGTGTATAACAAAAAAGTTAAATTAGTACGTAACTTATAACAACAAGTTTTTAAGAATAAATTGAGTAAGTTAATAAAAAAGTCACTTGGTCTATTTCGATTATGACATTTTGGTCTAGAGCTAGTACGCATTCTAATAAAGTTGTATATAATAAGTTAATATATTTTACATTAAGATTCATAATAATGTAAATGAGTTAATGTATGTATATTTTTCTATGCATGTGTAAAATAAAAGTGTAATATTTTCTTTTAGACATGGTAAATTATTGTACACTTTATAAATATAGGTAATGCAATTGTCTTTGTAAGACATTTTAACTGTAAGTATAAGAACATGTGGAGTTTAAGTTGGTTTACTCACTTCATTTGTAGTTTCGTAGGTGATGTTCATTACTGAATATAGTTGGCTGTTAATAAAACTTAAATATTACAATATAACAAACACCATTTGTAAAACATTTCAACTGTAAGTATAAGAACATGTGGAGTTTAAGTCGGTCTACTCACTTCATTTGTAGTTTCGTAGGTGATGTTCATTACTGAATATAGTTGGCTGTTAATAAAACTTAAATATTACAATATAACAAACACCATTTGTAAAACATTTCAACTGTAAGTATAAGAACATGTGGAGTTTAAGTCGGTTTACTCACTTCATTTGTAGTTTCGTAGGTGATGTTCATTACTGAATATAGTTGGCTGTAAATGAAACCTAAAAAGAACATTATAAGAAACGCCATTTGTAAAAAGTTTACAAAACTATTATTTATTTTGTTTGTATTCCAATATATTATTACATATGGTATTCGTGCTTGCTTAACAAATACGTAGATGAAGAAAGCCAATAACTGGAAGTTGAAGAATCTGTTGGTGAGTTTTACAGTATTTCCTAACAACTCGTGGAGGCTCCTGGTCCGTTCAATAACAGACACGTCATAGCCTGTGAAATAAAACATAATATTATGAAATTGTTTGAAATACTCATAACCAAACTAACAATTGTTATTTGTTGTGCTATATGTCTAGCTACGTATGAGCTATGGTGCATCCTTAGAATTTACGTGCGGTAAAATGAAATACAGTATACTTCATTTAAAAGTTAAATAAATGTATGTATTATAGCTGAATTTTAAAGAAGTCTTTACTTTTGTACAAACACTCTTCTATTAAATAGTTGCATGTAGTTTATTTTTTAATATTTCCATTTATAGATTTCTTTATTTATAATGGAGTGTATTATTTAATTTAATACCCATATCTTTATGATTTTTTGCGTTATTAATTATTTATATTGTTTAATTTTCAGTTAATACGAGTTCTTTCTTGCTTATGCATATTTTTGTTTTGAAGAAATTTATGGAATTTTTTTTAATTAATATTTTGTAAATAAATAGTAATCGAAGAGTTCATTTTTGTATATTTAGTTTTATAGAGTAGTTCTGCCTGTAGATTTATATGTTATTTCACAAACTAGAGAAAACGCTCTTTTTAAATTTTAATTAATTTATATGTTGTGGATGACTGACCCCATTATATAATTTTATAACTCAATATGATATGAGTACGTATGTGCATAGTAAATTTGTAAAAGAACAACATCACTAACGTATCACTTTAATATTTTTACACAGTTGACACCTTCACTAATGATTTTTAATTTTCGGGGATCGACCACATCAAACTATGTAGAAACATTTCCTAAGTTTCGGCCACATTCCAGTAAGCCATTTTCATCCCGAGACGAACTTACTATACATTAACTCCACTTTACAGTTTTCGCTCAAATAAACTTAATATTTGCATTACAGAGGTTGCAATACATTAGTATACATTAGTATACAGAGGTTGCACAGACTGTCTCGCAAATATAGTCGTGTTCTGATACACTGTTCGTCTCTAACTGAGGATGGGTTACTGTATAGGGCTGAAACGTCGGAAATGTTTGTACATAGCCCAGTGACACGTTCGATACCAGAATACCAAAAATGTTTTAGTGATAGTGATGACCATGGAAGCATATTTATAAAGAGTAGACCATCGTTCAGATTTGTTATCATTATATACGTTTTTATTCCAAGATAGATTACGATCAATGAAAACTCCTTGGCGAGACGAACAATGTATCAGAGAGCTGGACTCTTGTCTCAAAAAAATACAGTCGAGTTCTATGATACAGTGTTCGTCTCGCTCTGAGGATGGCTTACTGTGATATGGCCGAAACGTCAGAAATGTTTTTACATAGTTCAGGGTCGCAGTCAAGCCCAAAATACGGGGTTGGTGATAGTTTGGTACCGAATAAGAGTTTGTTAGTGATAGTAAAGACCATGGTAGCCTATCCATGAAGAGTAGATTTTTTATAATAATCTACTTTTTTACATGGCTGTTCAAAGAAAAATTAATACAAATTTTATTGAATTTATTTTAAAGACTAGTCTTAGTATATTTTAGAAGTTACAGTTATGTTATGTGTTTTTCTTTGAATTAAAAAATAACTTATCAGCATTACACCAACTAATAAATACCATTACTATAAAAAAAACCACTATTTCCAAATTGTCATAACAAATTGAAGTAAATATAAATCCAACATCATCAGTAGATATATGAATAATTTTATACGTGGAAAAAACGTGGAGTTCATGTTTTTGTTTAGAAATATTGTTAGGATTAATATTGATAAGAAATGGACCTAAAGGAGATCCTTGTGGTACACCGTAATTAATTTATTTACTTTATGAAAGCTGACCAATCGTTTATACACCTTAAACTCTATCTTCTAGGTAAGATTTAATTAATTTTGATGATTTACTTTCAAATCTATAGTAATTAAATTTTTGAAGAACATTTGGTGGTTTATTCTATCAAATGTTTTTTAATAAATAAAAATTATCATACAAAATTTCCTATTTTAAATATTTTTTATAAAGTTAAACGTTATACTTTGGACGGCATCAATGTTACAGTACAATATGAAACCGAATTGTGAGTCAGATATTTTTGAAATAGCTGGAACGGTAGATTTATGCCTATAATTCTTCTATGTAGCTACTCCACTTTTATACACAGTAATATCTTTTACTTGTTTTAAGTGCACTTTCATTTTAAATTTATTATATAAGCATGTAAATACTTTATAAATATTAACGGAAAATAAGTCTTGAACTTTATTATTCTTACTGTAAATATCATAAGTTGAAATAATTTTAATCTTGTATACCTTCTAAACTGTAAATAAATCATATTAAAAGAATTTTCCTGCATAAGTAAAATGTTTAGAATAGAATAGCGTTTAAAGAATCGTCTGTGGGAAATTATTTAACCAGTGTTTCAATAATTTGGATGAAAATATGAATGAATCCATCTTCTGAAAGGCTATTAGGAATTGTATGTTTGTTCATATGTTTTTGTAATTTCCATACAAATCATGTACTAAACTTTAAATAGTTGTATATTTGTTTTTCTATTTTGTATACGATCGTCATTATAATTATTTCATATTGCATTATTATTGATTATCTTGTAATTATTTTTTAGTTATTAATTATATATGCTGTCTTCAGAAAAAGACGGGAAGAATCTTCCTTAGACTCCATGCACAGTCATGCAGAGGTAGGTTTCGCTCAGCGTGTATGTTGAACTATCCTTGTCTGTATATTTGGAGACTCTGTCATTTTTGAAACATAAAATCCACTTTTATCCATCACAACCACACTCCGTTTACAATAAATCATTGATACCGAATTTCTATCCCCTCACCAACACAACTCCTTCTTTGTCAAACAAGTTAATAGTTCCTTGGTAAAATAATAAATACTTTACCATCACGTCTGAATTCACAGTTTTTTTTAATTTTTATTTTTTTAAGCATTTAAAGGAATTTCTCGTTAATAAGAAATATTATTCAAATAAGGACTTAACCTAAGTAGATTGTTTTATGACTTGAATACTACTCATGTAAAATAGTTTTAATTGCCTCTTGTCATGCAATATTACAAATGTTAAATAACAAATAAATAATTTTATTTGTTTTATAACTTGAATACTACTCATGTAAAATAGTTTTAACTGCCTCTTGTCATGCAATATTACAAATGTTCAATAAGAAATAAATAATTTGATTTGATTTATGCTTTTCTGTAAATTATGATTTCATATTTTTTTCAAAGCTGTGATATATGTTTGGATTAAGATCCAAAAGTTATTCAATATAAAATATAAGTGATATATTGTAAACAAAGGTTTATTCCATCTACAGTTATTGATGAATCGTTAATAATAGAATTAATTCATTCATCAATACTGTTCCACACTATTGCGCAGCTAGTATTGACCGAAAAATTCGAACTACTCAACTGGGAAGTAGTACGTAGAGGTGGGTTTCGAGATTTTAAGTGACCGTTCTGACTAGGGCGATCATGTGTAATGGGGAAATGAAGGGCATTCGACATTTTATTGAACTCTTTAAGTAGTGCTGACGTCTTATTTCTGGAGGAAATATTGCACGGTACCGGGAGCCAAGGAAGTTGAGTCACCATGATAGTACCACTAATAGCTCTCATGGCTCTATAGTCATCATTTTTTAAATATTATATACTTTTACTATCCATGCAATGCTATTAGATACAAAGTACATATATGTTATATTTTAACACATAAAAATTTAGTACATCTACTTTTTAAATATCACCTTATATGTTTTAATAAAAAGTATTAAGTTTTATATGTTCACTTTTAATATACTTAGTCACATTTGTATCATGTGATTTATATTAATATGAATTTCTTGACGAAATCGGTTTATTTAATTCACTACCATCAATAACTACCAGCGTTGTCTAATTCCCTAAACAATTATTATAACCTGAAATATTAATTATAATTCTATTGATAATTTTTAATAATTATTGATGATCATGTTACTAATCCTTTTAACAATATAATCTCTTATCTTTAAAATTTGAATACAGACCATGTGTAGTGTAATAGGATCAGAATAAGTTATTCAGCGATTTCAAAAGTTGGTAAATATTTGCTAAAAATTGTAGCTTTTCGTTGATATCAGTACTTTTGTTGTTTAATTTAGTACTCAGTGGTACAGTGGTATATCACAAAAATGAATGGTTACCTTAGTTTCCCTACTTATTCTATCGTAGTTGTGAATTATTACAAGATTTAGTAAATTCTTGTCAACCTCAAATAGTATGTCTTCATCTTTTTTTCTTTTACACCAATAATTCCTCAAAGAATTATTATTAAAAATCAGTATAGTTAGAATGTATTTAATCTTTCAATTATTGTCAATTAATACTTTTAATATTGTCTGTTTCAGTTTATTATTAATTAGTTTTCTTGTTTGACAACCATGATTGTCTATGAATATTGTTATATCATTATATTCAGTACAAGTAAACGCCACACAACACAAATTTATTAAAATATAAGCACAAAATGAAAAACAAAAATTAAAATACAAGTACAAATTGCGCAACTATTATCGTGATCGATTTGGGTGAACCACTCACCTTCCTCAGATTAGAGGGATTCACAAAAGAATGAAAAATTGTTTTCTACAACTCAATTTTATAGGCCTATGATGACGTGACCCCATTGGCTGGAATTGGTAAAATGGCGGCTGCTGCGATAGTATTGGTTAATCCCTATTGGCTGTTACTTCTGTTTTTTAGTCGCTGAAAATTTATTATTAAAAAAATACTTCGGAATTAAAATTAACTTGTTCATTCTTTAATTTATCACGAACCATACATTTTTCCTTAAAATGAATAAATCTTCCCAATCATTCATAAGACAAGTAAACTACAATGTAATTTTAGTACTCTTTTATTTAATATCAAAAGTTGGCGACATAATTATTTCTACGAAAAATCACATATGTAAATGTATTTAAGCATATTTGGGTTAGAGTATTCTGAATATCACAGTGAGATAGATTTTTTATAATTTGAGGCATTAAAGGGAAAATTTTTAAAACATGATTTCTGTATTTTGAGATCTATTCTCTTAAAATTTTAAATTGAGTATTCTTATCAAAGTCATTTTTACACATTTATTTCTGTGAAAAGTTTTGTTTTCTTTATTGCAACTATTTAAAATATTTGGTTGTGAACGGGTTTGTTTTAAATTTTCTAAATTTTCTTCATTTGATTTTAGATATTTAATTTGTATTTATAGAAGTCCAATCTAGCACTTACATTTAATGAATGCATAAACACATAATATAGTGGGTACTGTATGTGAGTTACTGAGAGCGTAAATTAAAAACGGTACGTGAAAGATGTAGACATTTTCTTTTCAATTGATAAACCCTGCATATTTAAATAATGTTTAAAATTATTTTTATATTTTAAACAATCAGAAATAAAAAAATACTTTTCTTATACTTCAAATATATTATAAACTTTATAGTAAGTATTTTAACTATTTTGGACAAAATCACAATTTAAAATAATATATTAATAACGCTTAGCGATAATATTGTAACTTTATTTTAACGATCAAAGTTAAAACTTTAATTAAGCACGTACAAAAAAGTAATATTTATCCCTTTCCGTACTAACGTCCTGGTATCCGGACGTGGGCTGGTCGGTCAAGAAATACTAACGTCCGGATATCAGGACGTTGGGATTTTTTTTTTAATTTTTTATTTGACAGTAAATGCAATCATGTATAATATGAAATTATTCACAAATAAACATAGATTACAAATATATATATATATATATATATATATATATATATATATATAAATTTATTTATATCTATACTTTGCTCTCTGGGATAGCGACTGATTTAGAAGTCGTTGTCAAAGTCAGCTGTTTGTTTTGTTTCGCTGTCTGCGCGCGGTCACTGGCAGTGTCAGTCAGTCGTCTGTCTGTGTGTATTTGTTTTATTACATTGTTCGCTTGCTTTGTTTGGTTATAGTATTAGTGAGTGTTGTTATGTCAGTGTTTTCTTTTTAAAAATGAAGCGTTCAAGATCGCCAGTGAGCGAGAACACTGTTTGTTGTTTGTTAGATGAAGAAAATCTAAGTGATGGTTTGTTTTCAGACGATAGTGACAGTTCTGTTATTGATGACACCGATGAGGTCCCTACCTTTGACCCATATCTTATGAATGGGCCATCTACGTCAGGTTTTCTAAATCTAAATATTACTAATAATAGTAAACGGCCTAGGTTATTTAGTTTTTCAAACGAGAGTGGAGATGATGACGATGAAATGGATTTGACAACACAACAAACTAATACTAGTACTAGGCCTACAACTAGACCTGTAGGTCGACCCCGATCTTCAAATAGGCCTAATAATAACATGGATAGGCCTAGAGACAATATACATGATACTTTACAAATTGGTAACATTCAATGGAATGAGGTTGATGAGGAAAATGATCCCGGTCATACACATATTTTCACTTATAACGAACTGCCAGGTGTAAAGCATTGCCCACCTTTGAATTCAAAGCCTATAGCCTATTTTAGACTATTTTTTACCCTCTCACTTATTCAGGACTTTACAAAATACAAAACTTTATATGCTAGCAGATTTTTAGATGAAAACAATAACATATTATCTGAAAACAGTGTTTTGAGAAATTGGAAAAAGATTACTACTGATAAATTATATGCGTTTATAGCAGTACTTCTTAACATGGGTATAAACAAAAAACCTAGATTAGCACATTATTGGAACACACTATCTAGTCAGAGCAGTCCTTGGTTTAGGCAAATGTTTTGCCGCACTCGCTTTCAAAACATTTTAACTTTTTTTCATCTTACGGACACAATATACATTCCCAAACCTGGACAACCAGGATATGATCCATTCAGTAGATTTCAACCACTAATTGATAATTTCAATAGGATATCTAAATATCACTTTACCCTTAATAAATTTATATCCATAGATGAAAGTATGATTGCCACAAAAAACCACACACAACTACTTCAATATATACCAAAAAAACATTACAGATGGGGAGTTAAGTTGTGGTCAATTTGTGACTCCGTGACTCACTATTGTTTAAGTTTTTTGTTTATAAAGGGGCTCCCAGAAATGGGGAAGATGATACAACAAGAAACAATGGCCTAGGGTTTTATGTTGTCACAAAATTGTTAGACATGTGTGGATTGTTGAATAAGGGATATCATCTCTTTATTGATAATTTTTTCAATTCAATTCATTTAGCTAAACATTTGTATGAAAAGGGAACATTTCTCACTGGAACCTTGAACAAAATAAGTAAAGGTATTCCCATGTCTATTCTAGAGAAATTTTCTGTAGGTCAGAAAAAATATCTCAGAAGTAATGAATTATTGATGCTAGGATTCAGGGAAAAAACGTCACAGAAATCACAAGTGTTACTTTTGTCAACCGATGCTAAGGCCGGCAGCGAACAAAGCACCAAAAGGCGTGGAAATTATATGAAAATTACAAACAAACCAACTATGATCCGTACCTACTATGACTACATGGGTGGAATAGATGTATCTGACCAGATGCTTTATCAATACCTAGAAGAAAGGCGAACAACAAAAGCTCGGAAAAAAGTAACTTTCAACATCATCGGTAGGATGATGTTGAATTGTTATATATTATATAAAGAAAATACTACTAAACCCATTGATAGGTTGGACGTTATGGTTTCAATAGTAGAAGAACTAACACAGGAATGGCTGAGAAACAGAACTGATCAAAATTCACCAAACATTACTGGACGAGGTGCAGGAACGCCAACCGCTATGTTTGCTGATGCAGATACCAGTCCAAACCAATATTTACAACAAATTCCTGAAGGTAGAGAAAGAACTGCTCCGTCTGTAGTGCTGCTGGCACAAAATCTGGAGGCAAAAGAAAAAAGTCAACATTCCAGTGAAAAAATGTTTCAAGGGAGTGCATCCACTTTGCCTTCCAAATCATGATGCTAACCTTTTTTGTTTTTCTTGTAAATATGTTTATTTTAGTCAAATCTCTACCACAATTTGTGATTGTGTGCCGTTTTAGTTTTAGTTTTTAGTGAAGCAACTCATTTTATGACTGGTAATTTTTTTGAAAATGAATTTTAATGTCAAAATGAAAATAAATATTTTTTTTGTAAGTATATTTTTGAATTATTTTAAAATTTAAAAGTTACTTACAGGTTAATTCACTATATATACACTTAGATAATTCAATTTTATGTAATGATATAATAGACTTAGTAGTTTATGTTAAAAAATAATGGAGATATGGCCAACAAAGTAAATTGGTGTAAAACACCCTACAAAGGGCCCGGTATTCTTTAGTAGTCAACCGGTTAAATCCAATGGTATTTTTAAGACAGACATTAAAATTTTTGTCCGGTACCAAAGCTGTGATATATGTTTGGATTAAGATCCAAAAGTTATTCAATATAAAATATAAGTGATATATTGTAAACAAAGGTTTATTCCATCTACAGTTATTGATGAATCGTTAATAACAGAATTAATTCATTCATCAAAACTGTTCCACACTATTGCGCAGCTAGTATTGACTGAAAAATTCGAACTACTCAACTGGGAAGTAGTACGTAGAGGTGGGTTTCGAGATTTTAAGTGACCGTTCTGACTAGGGCGATCATGTGTAATGGGGAGATGAAGGGCATTCGACATTTTATTGAACTCTTTAAGTAGTGGTTCCTGACGTGTTATCTCTGGAGGAAATATTGCACGGTACCGGGAGCCAAGGAAGTTGAGTCACCATGATAGTACCACTAATAGCTATCTATAGTCACCATCATGGCTCTATAGTCATAATTTTTTTAATATTATATACTTTTACTATCCATGCAATGCTATTAGATACAAAGTACATATATGTTATATTTTAACATATAAAGATGTAGTACATCTACTTTTTAAATATCACTTTCTAAGTTTCAATAAAACATATTAAATCTTAAATGTTCACTTTTAATATATTTAGTCACATTTGTACTATGTGATTTATATTGATATTATTTTCTTGACAAAATGATTTTATTTAATTCACTACCATCATTAACTGCCAGCGTTGTCTAATTATATTCCCTAAACAATTATTATAACCTGAAATATTAGTTAGAATTCTATTGATAATTTTTAATAATTATCAATAATCATGTTACTAATCCGTTTAAAAATAAAATTTCTTACCATTAAAATTTGAATGCAGACCATGTGTATTGTGGGAAGAACATAATAAATTATTCAGCGATATTAAAAGTTGATATATATTTAGCATAGATATCAGTAGTTTTGTTGTTTAATTTAGTACTCAGTGGTACAGTGGTATATCACAAAAATGAATGGTTACCTTAGTTTCCCTACTTATTCTATCGTAGTTGTGAATTATTACAAGATTCAGTAAATTCTTGTCAACCTCATATAGTATTTCTTCATCTTTTTTCTTTTACACCAATAATTCCTCAAAGAATTATTATTAAAAATCAGCACAGTTCGAATGTATTTAATCTTTCAATTAAGTATAAAATACTTTTAATATTATCTGTTTCAGTTTATTATTAATTAGTTTTCTTGCCTGACAACCGTGATTATCTATGAATATTGTTATATCATTATATTCAGTACAAGTAAACGTCACACAACACAAATTTATTAAAATATAAGCACAAAATGCAAAAATATATTATAATACAAGTACAAATTGTGCAACTATTATCTTGATCGATTTGGGTGAACCACGCTCACCTTCCTCAGATTAGAGGGATTCACAAAAGAATGAAAAATTGTTTTCTACAACTCAATTTTATAGGCCTATGATGACGTGACCCCATTAGCTGGAATTGGTAAAATGGCGGCTGCTGCGATAGTATTGGTTAATCCCTATTGGCTATTACTTCTGTTTTTTAGTCGCTGAAAATTTATTATTAAAAAATATTTCAGAATTAAAATTAACATGTTCATTCTAAAATTTATCACGATCCTTACATTTTTCTTTAAAAATTAATAATTCTCCCCAATCATTCATAAGACAAGTAAACTACAATGTGAATATTTAGTACTCTTTTATTTAATATCAAAAGTTGGCAACATAATTATTTCTACGAAAAATCACATATGTAAATGTATTTAAGCATATTTGGGTTAGAGTATTCAGAATATCACAGTTCGATAAATTTTTATAATTTGAGGGATTAAAGGGCCAATTTTTAAAACATGATTTCTGTATTTTGAGATCTATTCTGTTAAAATTTTAAATTGAGTATTCTTATCAAAGTCATTTTTACACATTTATTTCTGTGAAAAGTTTTGTTTTCTTAATTGCAACTATTTAAAATATTTGGTTGTGAACGGGTTTGTTTCATATTTTCTAAATTTCTTCATATGATTTTAGATATTTAATTTGTATTTATAGAAGTCCAATCTAGCACTTACATTTAATGAATGCATAAACACATAATAGTGGGGTACTGTATGTGAGTTACTGAGAGCGTAAATTAAAAACGCTACGTGAAAGATGTAGACATTTTCTTTGCAATTGATAAACCCTGCATATTTAAATAATATTTAAAATTATTTTATTTTTTAAACAATCAGAAATAAAAAAATACTTTTCTTATACTTCAAATATATTATAAACTTTATAGTAAGTATTTTAACTATTTTGGACAAAATCACAATTTAAAATAATATATTAATAACGCTTAGCGATAATATTGTAACTTTATTTTAACGATCAAAGTTAAAACTTTAACTAAGCACGTACAAAAAAGTAATGTATAATGAATCAAATATTACAATACAAACTAAGTTAACTATTTATAATGCATACATCCGGACATTTCTCTGAAAAACTTAATTTGAAATGGTCTTTCTTGATCTTTAAACTGAAGTAGATTATCATTATTCGTGCTACTAGATTCTATCGTGCGTTTATCTGATTCATAAGTATCAAAAACAATTTAACCACTAAAAGAATAACAAGAAAAGCAAAAATAATAGTGAACATTATGTATTTTGTTGGTATCTGAAGTATAAAGACTTCAAAAATAATTTAGTAACATCTGGAGTAGAATAAATGCATCAAAAGGCAAGAATAATATGATGTATAAATTTGAAGTCGCTATGTAGCATAATGCTTATTAAATGTCTTAAGATTTTTTAGTATGTTAATGAAAATCTTCATAGCACATTGGATATTGTTTGATTTCAATAACATATCGACCGTTATGTATTGAATAATTAATGTTAATATTTGTAGAAGATTCACTGTGGGAGGAGAGTTTGATAAAAGTTAAATTAGGAACTTTGAAATTGCTAAAATATCGACTGTTGCAAGTATCTGTTGCAAGTAACTCCGTAAGGTAAAAGATACTAGCAAGGTGCACCATAGTCGACATAGTCTGGCAACAACCCTGACAACTGTAAGAATCTACCGATACAGTTTGGAAACAGGGAATACATACTTATTTACTCCATATTTAGTTATAAACTATTTATGCATTTTAGAGTCATTGATTCCTTGTTCGTCTGATACAGCAGATACTCAATAAATAACGAACGTTGAAGTCAAAAATGCTAAATGTCAAGTATTTAAAGTTAAGTTATTGATATATGAACATAGTTTATACTTAGTTTCATTTTTGTATCAGTTCTAAAATACATTCACGTTAAATACAATTCAATGATGACCATTAATGAAAACAACAAAAGCATACCTTATTTCAAAAAAATTTTACCATAATAATTACTTAGTATTATTTTTTAATATTTTTACGTCAACTAACAGTTCCCATTTTAGAACTTAGGCTTAAGCGGCCGGTGTCATAATTAGAATCTACAGTTTCCGGTGACAACCGCGTCAAGGTACTATCTACAATATTTACAAGATGACCAGACGTTTCGCTCATACTGTGATGTGGCATCCTCAGTGGTTTCTCTGAGACTTGGTGGACTCTGAGTGGAGTCTCAGAGAAACCACTGAGGATGCCACATCACAGTATGGGCGAAACGTCTGGTCATCTTGTAAATATTGTAGATAGTACCTTGACGCGGTTGTCACCGGAAACTGTAGATTCTAACAGTTCCCATTCATTATTTTCGCAACGTCAATATGAAGGAAATAATGTCAGCAACCAAATATATATATATATAATCTAACATATATACAAAGTGTTTTGACACTACGTTCCGAAACTTAAGGATATGATTCATTGGGTGAAAAAAAGAAAAAAATCTTCCTATACATATAAGACCTATGTTTTCAATATGGTGGCCATTTTGGTATTTTCATTAAATTATATATAATTTCATAACCCCTTTCAGTGCTCAAATGTTGAATGGAGGTACCTGTTATGTTTCTCTTTAAGGGTGTAATAGTATTATTTTATTGTGTTTAATATTTTTAAAATGGTGGCACTTAAAAATCTGTAATTGTAAATTATGGAAAAACGCCTAATCTTACAAAAATGTTGCATATTTACACAATGTAATGAAAAATATAACATGTCCTAGTTGAATAAAATCCTTTTATAATTAAAGAAGTAACACTAATTTAGGCAATGCGATGTATTCTCTGTTTCTGTTAGTTCACTCAACGGCAACAATGTTCAGTTGAACATTGCCGTTACTGACAGTTAGAAATTTAATATTTATTTCAGTAATGGATAAAAAACTCACAAAATACTGAAGATGTAGTAACATTTGTAATAACTCACAATACAAGATAATACAGTAACCAATACATAAACAATACGTTACAATTGAAAACTGGATAACAAAAAAAACTACAAGAACTGTTTAAAGTTACGATCCCCGGTTTAGCACGCACGCATCTAAGCGCCTCCTCATAGCTTGCCGCACTCTTCCAAATATTCCAGGCAATAGTCTCAATCACATTCTCAATGGGCTGTCTTAGATCTTCAATTGAAACTACTGGAGAAGAATAGATTATGCTTTCAGATGTCCTCAAAGGAAAAAATAAAGAGAATTAAGATCAGGTTACCTTGGAGGCCATGGCACTGGACCTTCTTGGCCAATCCATTTTCCTCAGTATGTATTATCAATGTTATTCATAACATCCAGACTGAAATGAGCTAGTGCCCCATCCATCATGATCCATACGTTCAAGTAGTGGGACGTTCTCTAACAAGGATGGAATATATGTTGTCAAAAAATCCAGGTAACACTCACCATTAAGTCTCTGAATAAGGAAACAAAGGAACAAGTTTTCACCGAGAATACCTGCCCAAACATTTAGAGAAAATTGGTGCTGATGGTGGTGCCGTATTATGGCGTGCGGGCTCTCATCCGCCCAAATGTGCTTATTGTGTAAGTTTACAAGGACCTTACAAGGAAACTCCAGTTCGGGAAAAATTCGCCTCATCTGTAAACAGAACTTTACTTAAAAAGTTTAAGTCATCACATTTCTGAATAAACCACTGACAAATCCTAATCCAGTGTGGATAATGGTCTGGCAAGAGAGCGTGAACCTTTTGAACATGGTACGGACGAAGTTGTTGTTCCTTCAGAATATCTACAGTATGTTTTGAAGTTTAAGATTGAATGCTTATTTCCTTAATACATTTTGCTGGGCAATTTGTTAACTCATTATGAATATTCTCTTCCAAATAAAAGGTTCTACCTTATCTTAGTCTCCCTGTCCCATTTATATTACGAGAAAAGCTTCCACATTCACTGAGTTGAGCATGTATGGCTGAAAACTTTTGTGACATGGAACAACTCTATTAGGATAATGTAATTCATACAGCCGTTTAGCTTCATAACTGTTACATTCTGCAAGACCATACATCAAATGCATATCGGCCTTATCAATGTTTGAGCAAGCATAATAATTACCTGCTATTATTTAGACAACAAATAATAAAAATAAACAAAAATAAACTAATCACAAATATACTAACAAAATTATTTCAAAACAAGTAATGGAGAAAAAATTATTTTAGTAGAACTTAAAAAAATTATTCACATATAATAATCCAATTTGTCAACAATGAGTAATCTACAATACAAATGCTAAAATATGAGCTGTTTAAGATTTACTTCATCAGCCGATTAGATATGCATTTGACACCAGCAATTAAATTTCTAATAAAATTTAATTTCTAATAAATTAGTGTTACTTCTTTATTTATAAACGAATTTAATTCAACTAGGAATTGTTACATTTTTTATTATATTATGCAACTTTTTTATACCTTGCACATTTTTCTAAGATTACGCGCTTTTCCATAATTTACAATTAAAGATTTTTAAGTGCCACTATTTTGAAAATATTAAACACAATAAAATAATACTATTACACCTTTAAAATAAGCATAAAAAGTACCTCCATTCCAAATTTGGGCACTGTGCTGAAAGGAGTTTAATATAACTCCAAAAGTACAGTAAATACAAAACCAGTACATATAATTTAACCAAAAAAATACGAAAATAGCCGCCTTATTGAACACGATAACATTTTTTCTTTGACCTCAACATATTAGATTTTTAGTTATAACATACAGATTTTTAGACATACGTTTTTCAGGAGTCTACTGTAATCTGTAAGCAAGTAGTCTTCATTGGTTTCCTACATTGATATGGGTTAGTTAAGGATGATATATTTAGTTAACATGTAAGATAAGTTAGTAATTAGCACCAGAATGTGTACCAGTCAAAACGTTCTGTTAGTATTTAAAACACTTCAAGTGTTGAATCCTATTTATAATGTACCAATGTGAACAAGTAAATGTTTAATAGTAGGTTCATATATAAGATTTCATAAAGTACACTACATATATGAAGAAATGCAGTATTATCAAGAAGTATTCTTAATATACCTTACGTATTATTTTGTGTTATGTGGTACATTTATTTCATGTACAATTATAAATTAACTATTACTTCTTTAAGACTAAAATTATAGCTAAGTGTAATGACAAAATGGCAAAGAACATATTGCAAATTGTATAATTTCATAAATAAATTATCATTTATAATAATAACAATCACGACTATTCAAACTATATAAAATACTTAACAATAAAAATAAAAAATTATTTTTCTATTACTACAAATACGAATATTTATAATAAAAAATTAAAAAAAAAATTATTTTGTATTGGCAAATAAAAAGTTTACTAAAATCAAGCAGAACGATAAAATCTATATAAAATACTTACAATGCATACATCCAGATATTTCTGTGAGAAACTTAATTTTGAGAGGTCTTCTTTGGTCTTTAAACTGCAGGAGATTGTCATTAAGCAACTTGTATCGTGCTTTTATCTGGTACAATACTACCAAAAACAGTTGAAGCGTTGAGAAAATAACAAAAAAAGAAATATCCATGGTGAAATTATGATCTTTTATCGGTATTCCAGCTACAAAGACTTCGAAAAGAACTATACACAGACGGAATATAATGAATGCACCCCAAATGCAAGCAAAGTGTGATGTATGTACTTGAATTGGCCTTTTAGCAAACTGCTCATCAAATGACTCAAGATTCTTTAGTATAGCATTGAAAATCTTCCTAGCACATTGGATATTGTTTGATATTGATACAATGTCAATTGTTAAGTATTGAATAATTAATGTTAATATTTGTAAAATATTTACTGTGGGTAGGTACTTTAATATTGCTAAAATATCGACTGTTGCAAGTATCACCACTCCGTAAGGTAAAAGATACCAGCAAGGTGCACCATAGTCGACATGGCCTGGCTGAATGTACACTGGCAACAACCCCGATAACTGTAAGAACCTACCGATACAGTTAGGAAACAAGGAACACATTTTATTCACTGCTTTTCTAGCTATAAACTATTTATTTATTTTAGAATCACTGTTCTCACCTCGTCGGCCACAGCACATATTCAGTTACTAACGATATTTGAAGTGGTAAATATCAAATGTCCAGTATTTTATGATTTTGTCAACGTAAATTATAAATGAAAAGATGTCACATCCAAGCACGCAGTAAATTATAAATGAAAAGATGTCACATCTAAGCACGCACGTGACGTCACTATTATGTTACGAGGGTTTACTGATAAATACAACAGATTTGTGACCATTAAAATGAACAAAGTTTTAATACGAACGATGGTCACCTTTTATTAAAACCAGGTGTATGATAGAAATATAATACAAGAAGACAGGTAAGAAATGTCTAATGTCATTAGTGTCACAACGGCAATATGTATCAAATAATGACAGCAATTAAATTTATAAACGAAGTGTATATTTAATATGTATTTAATGGACAACATTTATTCATTTTAGAAACTCTGTTCGTATCTAGTCAGCCACAGTATATATTCAATTAATACGATATTTGAAATGGTAAACGTCAAATTTTAGCATTTAAACTTCTAGTCAACTTAAATTATAAATGATAGGATGTCACATCTCAGTACACGTGTGCCTTCATTATTAATTTATGAGGGTTTCTTTACTTTGTTGATTATAATACAACCGGTTGTATTATACTTAGAATAAACAAAAATGGAATATAGTTGATTGATACCTTTTATTGAAACGAGTTGTATAGTAAAAATATTTACTAAGCTAACAGTTAACTGAAAGTCCACAATCATTAGTGTTACAACGTAATACGAATAAAATAATGTCAGCAATTAAATAAATAATTAAAGTGTGTGTTATCATGTACTAAATAGGCCAAATAGTAATAATGATATATTTATAACAGCTGAAAAGAACAATTATTATTTTCAGCATACTTGTCATTTATTTTTAGTTTATGTTGAAGTTTTTGTTTTATTCAAATTAGATTTATTATTTAATTTTTCTTCCTCTAACTAATAACTTCAGTCAAGAAAATATATGCAAAAATTTAAAGGACCTCACCTTTTTGCCATATTAATATTTATGTTTTAATAAACAAGTGTTTCATTAGCTAATTTTCATTAATTTTTATAGAGAACTTCAAACTAATCTTAAATAAATTCAAGCCATGTTTTTTCTTAAATAAAATGTATATGACTATTTTTAATGCTCTATATGTAACTTACAAGATAATATTGAATACTAATTAGTATTTAAAATGATAAATTATATCTAAATATTTAAAAATAGGTTCTATTAAAATTATTAATAAGCAGGTTAAAACTAAGAAATTGGCGAGTATTTAATAAAAATATGGTAAAGTTTTTGACTCAAGCAAAAAAACAAACAAAACAAAATCAAATCATTCTGAATGTATTAAACAAACTCCACACCCATACCCCATAATTTATATTACATCCATTTTATTTGGACTATGCAGCATATTAAATTGTATTTCACTGTGTGTTACTGTAAGAATCCAATGAAATACGATCAATCCGAACATGACATTCCTTGTCTAAGGATAACACTACTTTCCAACATATTGGGTTGCTAATGGAATAGGACAATTTCAATGAATTTAAATTTTAAAATATTTATTTGTTTTTTTCACTATGAACTGCAATGTGAATCTGATAATACAGAAGTAAAATAATATAAAAGCCGTATAATATAAGTACTAACTTGTATATGTTAAAGCTGTAAAAATATGTTAACAGCGTGAAAATATAGTACTTACGTTTCATCTACGAGCAGTTTTGAGATATTATTAGAATGAAACTAATTTGGCCGTTGCATGGAACAAGGATATCCAGATTAATAAATGTTATTTCTCATTTTACTAAGATATATTAAATATTCTTATAAAGTATTACACAACTACATTGATGACATTTAATTTATACTCTGTTCTTACCATGATGGATGACAAAGTTATTTTTATGAAATATATGACGGATACCAACCTAAATTTATATGGTAAATTATATTTTTAGTAAAGTAAGGAATGATAAAATACATACAAACCACTAAGATTGTGAATACATTTCATTTTGGCACTTGGAGTTTCACAATATAAAAATATGAAATAGTTGACAATAATTGTCCTCCATGAAAACCAAATGCAGTTAAGATACTGGAATTGAAAAGGGGAAAATGTTTTAGAATCGTTCTCCCCTCATATATGAGATCATCTAAACGTGATTTATCATTGTAACCGTAATGAACAAATATTTAATTTTACTTATCTTTTTTTATTTTTATTTATTATTAAGACGCCGATCGTCAAAATATGGGCGAATATGTTTTTCGAATGAGTGTTATGAATGTAGATTAGCGAATGTAGTCATTGTTACAAACAAAATTATCACTAAGTATTGTGTTTTGATAGTTATAATGTTATCATGATTAATAATATATTGGTTGGAAATCATAAAACCTCAGACAGAATTGTTTTATAATTATTTTAAGATTTTTATCTAATTGACGAATTACTATTAGCACTATATATAAATAGTAATTCCATAAACGATTAATATATATATATATATGTTAAAAATTATAAAATATTTGTAAAACTAGTCCATACTGTGTCCTATTTTTATATAATAATGTTAAACTTATAATAAAAATGGAAAGAAGATATTCAACTTCGTAATTTAAATGATAAGTCCAATTAATTGGATTTTGTCAAAATCGTTTCGATATAGGATTACATTCACCATGAACAGTTAATAAAGTATCAATTATATCATTACTGTTATATTATTGCTTCTGAATAATCTACGAAAGTAAAATTATTTCATGGGTTATGTCTTTAAAAAATAAATTAAAAATTATTGTGTTGTAAATGTTAACCTCCAAGGCTTTTATACGGTGTGTTTCTCTTAAAACACAATCCTATTCAAAGGAACAGAAAATAAAGGTTTAAGATAACTACAATATAAGATCGATTTATTTGTTTTATATATATTTAAAATATTATTTTTTACATTTATAAAATTATTAACACTACACTTTAAAAATGTGTCCAGATTCGTACTAAAGAGGGAAGAATGTTGTATAAATGCCAATGGTGGTTTATCTAAACACCAATCTAAATTAAAATCATGTAAATAGTAGTAATAGATGTTAACAATAATAAAATATCTTATAGATGAGTTTGTTTGTTATTTTTATTTCAAATCATGGGTTGCGTTTTAAAATCCACGTATTTGTATATGTGGGTTTACTCACCAACACAATCAGTTTACAAAAACTTATGAAATATGTTACAATTCGTCTTTATATATAAGGGCACATTATTCACTAATTAACTTTATGAATTTTAAATTATAAATAAAATATCTTCATTACCGATTTAAAAATAATACTCACAATATTTAACAGAATAGTTTATACATATATGCCATGCGCTGTTAAACGTGATTATAATATATTATGTGCGCTGCTGAACGTGATTATAATATTTGATGTGCACTGTTAAACATGATTATAATATATGACATATGCTGTTAAACGTGATTATAATATATGAAATGCGCTGTTAAACGTGATTATAATATATGATGTGCGCTGTTAAACGTGATTATAATATATGCCATGCGCTGTTAAACATGATTATAATATATGATGTGCGCTGTTAAACGTGATTATAATATATGAAATGCGCTGTTAACGTAATTATAATATATGATGTGCACTGTTAAACGTGATTATAATATATGCCATGCGCTGTTAAACATGATTATAATATATGATGTGCGCTGTTAAACGTGATTATAATATATGATGTGCGCTGTTAAACGTGATTATAATATATGAAATGCGCTGTTAAACGTGATTATAATATGTGATATGCGTTGTTAAACGTTATTATAACATATTATATGCGCTGTTAAACGTGATTTTAATATATGACATGCGCTGTTAAACGTGATTATAATATATTATATGTGCTGTTAAACGTGATTATAAAATATGATATGCGCTGTTAAATGTGATTATAATATATGACATGCGCTGTTAAACGTGGATATAATACCATTAAAACAACCTTAAAGCAGACGATAATAGTACTGTGTAGTTAAGGTACGTTAGGTTTAGCTACTAATAAAAATGTTTTTCCTTTAAAAAATAATTTATTTTATGAAATTATTTTTATTTTGTATTTTCGTGCTAGTTAAATGATGAATCCATTTGTGTCAGCAGTCATAAACACTTTCAGAAAATCAATAAAAGGAACCCTCTTAAAATAACAATATACTGTATAAAATTACATAACGAGAACTATATTGACAGATAAAGTAACAAAGGGTAATACACAATATGAAACGCATGTTAAACAATAAATTACCAGAAACATAGTATCATGTAGATTGATAACTAAAACATGCAATTATTATGTTGATCATAATGGAGCGTGCGAAAAGATGTATTAAAAGATCATGACTTGCAATAGTAAAAAGCAACATGGATGAATTAATTTTGTAAATTCATGTTGCTAACTTATAAGCTGGTTTACGTGGATAGTGTAAACTATTAAAAAAACAATTTCAATCCATATTATGATATTTTATAATTTGTAAAGATAAAAAGTCACACAATTCTAATACATTTTTATTCGTATACTATGACCTTTAAAAAACAAGGATGTTTTCACTATTTGTATCTATAATTGTCAATGATGCAAACTATGTATGTCATATATAAAGAAGGAAGGTAGTGTTAATTGAGGATCTAATATCGTTAATAAAGAGGCATCCTGCTACTGGACACAAATATGATTCGGATGGCACACCAAACGAGGCATAGAACATTTTAAAAAAGACCTGGCAAACTGAACGAGTTCTGAATCTGTTGGGTAGCTTTAGAAACATTCAGGGAGGGTCATTTCTCATGATTCCACAAACTTTTAGTTTTGTAAAGAGATGATTATGGTGATATTTTTGAAATCATCTGAGAAATCCAGGCAAATAATATCGGTTTGTAAGTTTATTGGTAATGGTAGACTTGCCTGGACTGAACCCTCTCTTTATGGGTGAAATTCTATTCCTGACAAGAGGTGTAAGTTCAGTTGGTTTAGCTTTTTAATATTCTTAGATAAAGCAGATACTATAACTTCTGCCCATAATGTTTCGCATCCTCCTTTGAACCAGAATTGTGAATTGGAACTACATTACCAAGTGTAAATAGATCTTGATATGTAACAGCAGTATTATTTAAGCGTGAAACAGTATGTTCAGTCGTTCAGTAAGGAAGTCTACAGAATTTCAACACGCATGTTGGACTATTTCTCGGCATACAGTCTTTGTTGGACCACTAAAGATTTGGTAGACTTAGACAAATGAGACTCTTTTTGATTTGTACGAAAACCTTGAGAAAATCTTCATCGCCCTTATATCCCACAGTTTCTCCTTAGGAGTGAATTTAAGAACAGTTGATCGAATTGATATGCTTATATCTCCAAACATATGTTTAACAAGGAAATCTGGAACAATAGAAACTACGTCCACAGCGTAGTATAGAATAACTTAAAGCAACGGTGATGGATAATGCTGTGTGATATACATTTTACAAGTAATTAAGGCAAATATTACTCTAAAACATTATGAATTACGTTAGAGAATATATGTTCTAGTAGAATATATTAATCGAAATATATTCAAATTCATTTCAATTAATGTGAAAGCCAATTTCAGAATAAAGTATAATACAAGAGATATTTTAAATAAAATAAAATAAGTTCAGTAGTATAGGTACCCAATTAAGTGTGTACATAAACATATATGTTCCTCATCCAAATAACGTTCTTGTAAAGTACTATTTTTACATGACAATGGATTATTTGGTTTTTATGACAAACGATTTTGGTGGTACCATTAAAATACTTTAAAAGTTACATTTGCGTCCATGTGAGTTTTCCACTCTTCTCGTAGTTTCTTGAAGATACAATCTTGAGAGATATTGATCCAATGCTTCAAGTTCGTATACACTTGGATGACTGATAAAAATTAATATTTATTTTTAAGAATTAGATGATGGGGATTTAATGTTTGAAACCTTACTTCTCATGAGGAAAAATGTTGTCTAATTACTAACAACACTGCCAAGTGCGGAGAGTATCAAAGTTTAACATGCCATGAATCTTCTTAAATAAATACAAGTCACGGAGCTATCACATTTGTCGTCCTCCTGAAGCTTCCATTTATCTCTTCACTTTCCGTCTCACATAATGATTATGATACATATGTAGACTCAGCCTCTTGCTATTCCTCCACATGTTTGATTCTGGATAAGGAAATTACAAGGGAGGTTCTCTGTTCTAAGGAAGCTTTTGGATTAGAAAGTTTATTTAAATTTAATTTAACTGCATCAGGCATTAAAAAGTCTCACTTATTCTTTTGTGGGTAGAGATGCAAGCTTCTATACAGGCTTATCATAGCTTAAAGAGAACATGTTAACTTTACACAAGAAGGCAGAATTAATTATAGACGGCTTTGTCACAGTTCAATTATTTGTTAGTGTCATTACAGAATGTTGCGTATTCAATTTTATTCAGACTTACACATTCTGGGTGAAACCATTGCGAGCTATATCATGTTTAAGGACTTTGTTAGTGGTATATTTACATTAGACAGAACTAAACCATTTTTCTTGTATTATAAAAAAAGATCAGCATTTTAATTATAAGTAGACATGATTATTACATATAATTAGATTAAAATGACAATGCACATCAAATGTTATGTTCAATCACTACAGGTACGTAATACATTGTAGAAATATAAACTAAAAATTGGATTGCATGGCGTAAGTGTGAATTAAATGACACTTATGACTAATACAAACAAAAAAAGTCTTAAACTTGCAGTTAAGAGACTCATTGTCTACAGCTGACCATACAGTGTATATTACAGGACTTTGGAACTTAAAAGTCAAGCTATTGAACATACAAAACAGGTACGACTTTTGATTCAGTAGTGAATGTTAATGAGTGCGGGTTTAATCCTAAAAAACATAAAATAAAATACTTTAACATTGATAACACTGTTGAAATAAATATTTGAGCTAACACTATATAGTACTTCTTACTAATACTATACAGCTTCAAAAACATTCCAGGTGTATTACTTGTAAATAGCTATAAGATTTTAATACCTGACGATTTCAATACCATCCACAGTGTTTTGTTAATAAATAGAAAAGCAAAAATTTACGATAATGAAAGATAATAATTTATGTGAACTTGATCAAGAGGTAGTTTAGAATTTGATATCCATTATTTATAATGACTTTCACAATATTAAGTGCTACTAAAATGTTTGTATAACTTATTGAGACAAGTTATTTATGGAAAACCTGGCAAAGCAATATGGACTGTCTTATAGCATTCAAATAGTATACCTCAATATGTTATATCGACCAATTTCAGATCAGAATGTAAAATTTCACTGGATATAATGTAATTTTCTTGTTTTTCTGTCAGTCAATTACATGTTCATATAAATAATCTCTCATTTTGCATATCTTAATATAATTTATAGTTTTAAATTACTTAATAAATATGTTGAAATACGCTTATATTATCCATTCCTTAAAACTATATCCACGTGTTCCAGTATTTTCACAGAAGGATAGTAATGTTCATGTTAGTAGATAAAAACTGAGAGTTCTAGACCCAGTAGTGTAAATCTGTTGTAGCAAGACTCACTTTTTTTGGGTTTTCCAAGATGGCGGCGGTCACGTGATAGGATCCAAGATGGCGGCCGGAACCGGATCCAAGATGGCGGCCGGAACCGGATCCAAGATGGCGGCGCCCATTTCCCGCCAAATTTTCTAACCTTACTTTTCCTAACCTCAAATTTCCCGCCAAATTTCCTAACCTCAAATTTCCCTCAAATTCCCAAATTCCCACATCATACTATATAAAATGCACTGTTAACCTTGTTATACTATATAAAATTCATTGTTAACCTAACTTTTTCCGTGTTATACTATATAAAATGCACTGTTAACCTTGTTATACTATATAAGATACACTATATAAAATACAGTCTTAACCTAACTTTTTCCATATTATACTATATAAAATGAACTTTTTTTGTCCAATATGGCGTCTTTTTCCATATTATACTATATAAAATGAACTTTTTTTGTCCAATATGGCATCTTTTTCCATGTTAAACTATATAAAATTCACTTTTTTGTCCAATATGGCGTCTTTCCCTCCTCAAAATTCCCTCCAAAAATTCCTTATCCAATATGGCGGACTTTACACTATAATAAATGTAAAAAGATGACAACCGGATCCAATATGGCGGTCTTTCCCTTCGGGTACTTCCGGCGACCGTCGGCTACCTTCGTACGCTCTTAGCCTAGATGCACACGTGTCTGCTGGTTTGGGCGCGCATGCGCTGGGGCTTGCTACTTATATAACAAAAAAATTTAA
>JAQJVL010005156.1:12500-37730 GCA_035578905.1 Stictocephala bisonia | reverse complement strand
CCTGTATAATTAATAATGATGATTTAAGTGACCTGAGTGATAGTGATGTTGAGCCAGGGGTTTACCTGACAATAACAGTCTGTCAGATTTCTTGTCTGGGAGTAGTGAGCTATCTCAACCTAGTGATACATTAGATGGTAATGAATGATAGGCCTAGTTCTAATGACGATGATAGTGATAGTTTTACACCAGACCCAACACAAAATACATGGGTCCGTGTTTACCCACCTGAGCCACCAATAGATATTTCAAATAACTTCTTGTTGAGACACCCAGGTGAGAAAACCCGTGTATGTACTTTCAACTGCGTGCCATGCAGAAAATAAAAATATAACAAGCAGGAAAGGCCTCAGTGCAATAAAACCAGTGGTAATAAACCAGCATAACCTTTATATGGGAGGAGTAGATACTAGTGATAAGTCTATATATCATGTTTCTTGCTCAAGGACAACATAGAAATACTGGAAGAGACTCTTTACGAGTGTAGTCGACTTGTCTTTCCTAAACTCTTACATTTTATACTCCAAAAACTCTGACAATCCCTTACCAAGAAAGGACTACTTATCAGAAGTTATATGTAGCTTAGTAGAGCCCCATAGAAATCAAAATCTCCCTCCTGTACCAGCTCCTGGACCATCTGGGAGACGCTGAACACAAGATAGCACACTTTACCCTGGACGCATTGAGAGACTTTGTGTTGTTTGTGGGCATAAAAAAAAAGGGGCAAAAGCCATTTTTGGTGCCCACCATGCAACTGTGGAGTGCACAGGGAATGTTTTCCATATTTAGAGCATTATTGGAAGCCTCTTAGGCCTGGAAAGAAGAGGAGAGTAGTAGATGTGTCTGACTCTGACTGAAGCTGTTGAAAAAAATTTGTGTACATAATTCTTTTATTATTTTTTGTGTTTTTATTATATATAGTAGTATTGACAAACTATACATTTTCTTGTTTACAATAATATTTAGAAAAAAATGGCTATCTCACTTTTTTTGTATCAATTTTCGACATGTACTCTAATTGGGCACTCTAAAAAAATTTTTGTTGGAAAAACCTTTTTCATTTTCAACACAAGATTATTCACTCCAGTTTTTGGTAAGTACTTTCACTATGTTATTATTGTGTTGTGCATGTTATAAGCTTTAATTTGATATATAATATGACCTATTTTGATTACTTGAAACTTTTATACAAACCTTTTAGTCGCGGTATGCAAATTCACTCTAATTAGCCCGCCACTGAGAGTGTTTCTGACCGCCACTTGGAGGGCTAGGTATTCCAATTCAAGTAGAGTTAGTTATATTCTTGGTGTATAAATACCACAAACTCTACAAATACCAAAATTGCAAAAAAAAACAACTACATGGCCTATCTGCAGTTTAGCCGGAGACCCCCAAAACGTAAGCCAAATTAATTAACAATTTAAAAGTAAAAAAAATTATAGCATTTTTGATAACCCCAAACGTAAGCAAATTTTAAGCCCCAAAAAAGTGAAAATTTAGAAAACTTCTGGCAAACAACAATTAAACCGGCAATTTAGCCCAAATCCTATAATTCCACCAGGCCAGGGAGTAAGCCGGAATCCCTGGGCAGCTCCGAATTAGAAGTTAAGCAAAAGCCCCATAATCCCCTTTTGGTGAGTTGAAAAATTAAACAATTAAAAAGAAAATCTAACACGGTACCGTTCGAGTAAAAATGCACTTCAAGACATCTATAATACAATTAACAACAACAAAAAATAAATAACGATCACTAGGCCTAAACATATTAATAAATAATAACAGGATTTAACAATGGGGACCTAACAAATATAAAAATCTAAACAAATGTAACAAGAAAATAAACTAATTAAACTAAATAACAATAAATATTAACATTAAAAGTTCTTGGTATATTTCAACAGTTTTTATTCCTTTAATAATAAAAAAACATATAAGTCCCCCATGGCTGTTTCATAAATCCACTGTAAAGTTTAACATAAAAAGTTCTACAAACTTTTTTTCCTTTTAATTGCACTTGTTTTTTTTTTTTCTTTTTTTTTCTTTTAAACGATGCACCATCAAAAACCCCCAGCTCAGCCGCCGGGAAAACAAGATGGAATAGACTGACCTGAGGACAGGAGACTTATACACCAAAGATGTAGAGCGGGTAGCGGGCGCCTCCAGGCTCCAACATGGTCCTCAGGCCAGGCTAGCAGTGCAGAATGGTCGGCAATCCCCGGACGGCAGGCCGAGGGCAGAAACGTCCTACTCAAGGACCCTGGACTGAAAGGTCAAACACAGCCATTAAACACAGTCCAGCCATCACAACAAAATATTACACATAACCACTAAACATAAGGGTGCCTGCTTTAACAAAACTTAACATGAAGAGACAAACAAGAACATGAGTGGAGCAAACAGTACAGTGAAAAATTAACTTTAGGCTATGAATAATTATGTTGGCAAACTCAGATTTAAAACCCATTTACAAATTTAACAAATTATAAAAGACGTAATTATGTATATAGAACTAAAAATGACAAACTGAAAACTAGGCTATGGATACATGAGCAATAGGTTATAACATGAAAATCAACGGGTACAGCTAGGCTAGATTATTGGCAAAGAACAAAAAATATGGTAAATCGGTAACTACAACTGTAAAAAGGCTCAACCAAACATTATACAGAACTACTATTGACAATAAAGGCAGATATAAAAAGCATTAACGGTAAAAGTAACAAGGGAGCACATGGCTCAAACCTAGGTTAACCAAACTAGACAAAGAAAATACAAATTTAACGAAACCCTGAAAACACAAGCAAGAACGATTAATATTATTGAAACAAAATATTCTCACCAAAAGGGTGATTAGATATTAAAACTTACAAAATGAACACTTACGTTTTAGTGTGTCTATCTGAACATGTCTATTTCTGCAGGCAGCACAAGACCACTGAACAGCCAGGCCAACCTGACCGAAACTGCTGGAACACGGAACGAAACGGAACTGGGCCAACGGCCACCAAAGTACGCGAAACGCCGGGCAAAAGCGAATCTCAGGCAGCCCGGCAGACTACGACGGAAAAAACGAAACTGTACCGGTCCAAGACCCGGTACAGTGTTCCAATCTCAGTAGTTATATTCTTTCTCAGTAACAATTTAATTTATTCATGGAAATATTTTAATTATGTTTTGGTTTTTGTAGTATGAACTATAGGTGTCATGTTGTTTTCAACAAAAAACTGTTATATAAAAACATTATAAAATGTTACTTACACCCATTTAAGTATTTTATTTTCTTGTGTTCATAGAGAAGCTGCTGAAGCTGTTAAAAAGTTAAATAATAATCAATACTTTGATTACATTGAGGTTTCATTTGCAAGAGAGAAAGTGACTGATGATGATGACAGCTTTCTCAATTATTTGGATGACAATACGTAAGTAGCTTATCAATTTATAGTTTTTATCCTTTAAGGAGCACTGGGTACAACCTCTAAGTAGTATGACACTCTTGTATGTACATTATAACTTGTCGTTAAACATAGTAATGACGTTGATGGAACGTCATATTTTTTTTATTTTGGTTTAATTATTTCTTTAAAGTCCTTTTGGTATTTCAAAGCTTTTGTATAACTCTAGGATATAATTATTATTGGTTATACATTGACTATGGATAGTTAGAGCGCACAAAAATGCCTCATACAAAACCTCTACTTTTTTGTAAAGTAAAGGTTGTGTGTGAGGCATTTTTGTGCGCTACTACGCTACACTAAAAAATGTTCTCTTGGTGGGAAGACTGGTGGTAAGAGTTTGGCTGCTACTAGAACTTGAGTCGTAGTTAGCCATTCACCATTAAACCTCTACCATACTCATGTGCTGTTTACCAATTTTCTATATTTACTGTATTTTTATTTTCTGGTGTATTTATTTACTTGAATTTATTTAATGTTATTTAACATGTTGATGTAAACAGTTATTGTTAGAAATGGAACCTGACCGACTGCTACGAAGAGAAGAAATATGCAGTTTATGATTGAAGTAAGGGAGACCAGATTACTAATAACCTAAGATTTGTGTTTGGATCAGAGGTAATTTGCAATCCACATTAATGGGTTTTGGCTGTTGCAGATTTGAGCATCTGAACCAACAGAGCACACCAATTGCACATCATAGACAGACTCCTCGAATTGAAAATACTTTTTCGTCTGCAGCAGGAAACGATACATCTAATATTAAAATGTATTCCAAAACAATTAAAAATGACAATGCCCTGGGGTAAGTACTTGTATAATTTTCTTATAGTTGGGAAAAATGTTGGTGGTATTTTATATAAGAGCGTTTTTATAAGAAATAGTTGGATAGCTAATTTTAAGCTAAAGTATGATTTTGCCAATCAAGCTTAGTTTAATGCTGGCGCCCTGTGTTGTATTACTACTCAACTACTTGGCAGCAAAGTGTTATGGAGATCATAGATAATATGTTCTCTTCTAGACATCTTAATACTGGCACAACGTCTATTCAGTGGTTGCTATCGGCAAGGTCCCCACTTGAGAAGTCTGGGGTGTCCGTGTTGGGTGGTAGTAAGACTTTGGATGTTGTTAGAGAAGAGATTCGAGTTCTTGTCAGTCAGCTGAAAATCGGACCAATACTATGAGGTTCGTTTTTTAATTAAAGCTGTAGTTCACTTAGTTGCCTTGGCTAGTGGACTCTTAATGATGTCATTTTTCTGAGCATAGTCAAACTCAGTTATTGATCAAATTAAACAGGTCATCCACACTCATCTAATCATTCATGTCCCCTAAAAATAAGTTCAAATTGTGTCTCGAATATGAATTAAAGAGGCTGTAAATGAAATAAAATTCAACTTTACAGGGGAGTACAATGTATTGAAATACACATGTTACAAAATCAAACAGATTTGTATTGTCATTTGCTCTTCAAATAGGATTGAAGATTTGGTCTAGTGTCCTCTAACCTATGGTATTTCAGTTGGTAAATGAACAATAGATCCCTCTTCAATATTTTGTTGCATAACATTGAGTGTTATGTAGGGATGGACGAGAGGAGATTTTCAGGTTCGGGAGGGAAACGAGAGGGAAATTGATTTCCTCCCAAATTTCGGGAGGGAAACGGGAGGGAAAATAATTTCCTCCCAAATTTTGAGAAATTTTCGGGGGGAATTTTTCCCAGCTTGTCATACATTAATTTTCAAACTTAGTAGATAAAACAAATAAACCGAATCAGTTTATAGTAATAATAATTTATTGGTACGTGATCTAGTAGGAAATTCAACCATTAATGTTAAGGCACATTTATGTACTCCTTATTTTATTAAATCTTTTTTATTTTTTGCCTGCTATCCACAAAACAAAAAAAAAATCAACCAGGTTTAGACTAAACAATAACAGATTACTCACTTAATAAACAAAGCAATCTCATCTGATATAACTGAATTAAAATTTTAACAACAAGTGAAATGAAAGAATGGTAGTTATTTATTACATGCCAATTTTAATTAAAATCATTATAAAAACTAGACATGGACGAATTCTTTAGTTAATTAACTGAACTACATTATAACTAGGAACTGAAGTTGCACACAGAGACAGCATCTTGGGTCCCTTCCTTATCCCCCCCCCCCCCAATCCTCACGGATAAACTTAGTAATTATTACTGCACGTGTATTGACTATTGTAGAGATGTGCATTTGTTTTAATTCTATAAATAACTGCCGCTGTAGTCATAAGAAAGCAACCTCTATTTCTTCTCTGTGATTGTCAACTAATCACACAGATGGCCGATCTGGTTTATCTGGTAGTTTCGATCACGGTAGCGAAGCTTTTGGGCAAAAGCTGGTTCAAGTGATTCTATGATTCAGGCGTCATCGCCAAATACAGTAGATTGCTTTCAAAATTGTCTCTTTTCAGCAAAAAAATTGATTTTGTATACGCCATAAAAAGTGGATCTGAAGTTATTTTATTCAGTAATATCGTGGTTATAATTAACCGGAAATAAGCTGTGAATTATAATCAAATTTGTAAATCTAGATGCCAAAATACCGGTAGTTAAATAAATCGATAGTAATAATTTAATAATTGTGCACCTAATTATAATTTTAAAAGTCGTTTACAATCAATTATTTTTAATAAATTATGATTGATAATGGATGTGTGCAACTCAAAACTACTTCGATACATAAAAAGATAATCTTTTCATCACGAGGAATTTCTCACGTATTGGAGTGACAACGTTATTCGTAATCGACAAATGTATGCCTAGCCAGACGAGATGCAATCTGAAATATCAGCTAAATGCCAACTGACAACTGGTGATACAAAGAAGATTTGTGCAGCTAAATTATAAATTTATGAAATGAACACAAGTAGTATGATAAAGTTCAATAAAAATTATGTTCTGTATTGCTAAATCCGTCCTTGTTATAATCAGAAGAGATTTGGATTGAATTGATTTGCATTTAACATTGACGTAGTAGTAACAATTATGATTCACTGAGTTTACAAATCAGAATTATCGTATTGTAATACATTTTACACTCCATCTGTGTTACTTTCTAACCTAGTCAGGAAACCGATCGACATTTTGACAGAAGAAAATATCGTATCCCTGCAAACAAATTATTAATTGACGTTCTATGGATATATCTACTTATTTTTATTCAATTGAAAATAAATAAATATTGTTACGTCGCACGATACTTGAACGCCATCCCGATATTTTATATGATATGATACGATATTTTCTTCTGTCAAATCATTGGATGATTCCCTACTCATATTAAACACCAAAACGGATCACAATCACCTCACGGGAAATATACGATAATTTCAATTCGGAAACGAGCAGAACAGTTCATTGTACGTACAACATGAGAGAAATGAACTTTTGCCATGGGGAGGAAGATTTGTTGTTTTGTTGGACAGTAAAGTGACCTGTTTTCGGGAGCAGTTTGATTGAATGATTTTACGTTACTGACACGAACAAACATTGGAATATAGGCCCACTCAGTTTTTGTTCATTATCATTTGGGTTTCGGTCAACAGTTCTGTCCTATACTAGATTTGTTTATTTGGATCATAGATCTCGGTAACTTGTTCAACTTTAATAGTTTTTTTGAGCATCGTGATCCGGATATCTCGTTCACTTAGATGAGCCTTGTCAAATGAACGGGTCGTGAGAACATCACATATACGTTCGACCCCAACTGTCGACTTCGACTGTCAGTCGTCAGTCACTACGTAACTTCACTGCCACACTATAAGCAATAAATTACATTCCACGGTAATCGAGACACAAGTCTATCATAATTTTATTATCCTTTCACTTTAATTTATTTTGATTGAAAAAATCCGAACTTGACCATGAATGTCGATTATAACCGTGTTTTTGAGATCGAACTATTTAGTTGGTTACATCTTAGAATAACTATTGAAAAACTCTCGAATGGAATTCCCGATCGTAACAAAAATTCCTTCTCGCAGGACGAGAATTATAATTTCCCGGGGAATTCCCGAAATTTCGAGACCTGTCCATCCCTAGTGATATGTTGCATAAAGCTATTAATTAATTTATTATTAAGATGCTGATCATCAAGTTATGGGCAAATGAGTGTAGATGAAAGAGTGTATATATATATATGTATATATATATATATATATATATTATTTAATATTGATACATTAAGGTGGTGGGGCCGACATTAGGGACAGCTGAATTCCGATAGATCGTAGCACTGTCGCTTTAACTGGAGCAGACGGGGGCTTGTGAGTGTCCATGCATACGTCAAGGCTCCCCACTTTGCGCTCTCCCTCCACACCTTACTCCTTCTGCCCCCTCCTTCAATCTCTTCTAATCTGAACACTTGTCGGCCCGCCTGGTTTGCTTGTTGTGTGTTGGCAGTAGAGACTGCGTTCTGTTCATCCCGCTGTTCTTACGCGACAATCCAGAGCGGGAATTTGCAATCAGTTTGCACACTTTCTACTGAAAATAGGATTATTCTTCTGTGTGCTTTTAGACAAGATTATAATGTCTGGGATTATTACTATTACATAATCAGATAAAATGTGTGAACAAAAATATGAACTAGTTTCTGCACACATTTTATTTTATAACACTATGAGAGTTTGGAACTGGTCGACGGGTGATGTGTTATTTTAGTTTCATAAACATTAATTTATTTTTGTGAAGACAAATGTTTTGTCATATAACGGTTAGCAACATTGAAAAAAATAAAGATTAATAAAATAATTATGAATAAGAAACAAATTATTATGACCACACTTATTTTGTATGGTTTATTAATTAAGACGATGATAAGCATAAATAGGCTGCAGATAAATGCTTACGCAGCCTATTAGAGTCTAGCGGATCTATCAAGATGGCGCCTATTAGTAAGTTTATCAAATGTGGAGCATGTAATAAAAACGTTTTTAAAATAGTAGTGTGTTGAAATGTTTCAAATGTAATAAATGGAATCATAGTTTATGTGAAATTGTATCAGATGATGAATACGAACTATTCAAAAAGCTTGGATCAAAGGCGTTTTTTAAATGTGACAAGTGCCGGTTAGACGTCAACAACGATGTGGAGATAACCTCATATGAAAAGAAGACGATTCTTCATCTTGAAGAAGGTAACTCATACGAGTGTTTTGAACACATAAAGATATTAACTGATCAAATATTTAATTTGACTAATAACCATAAGGATTTGACTAATAACCATAAGGATCTCAGTGTACAATTAAATAAACTAGCCTGTGAAAATGAAAAATTGAAGGCAGCGGTAGCTAGCCAAGCAGACGCCTTAAGCAGTTTATTAACTAATGACGACGTCAGTGGTCAATCCTACGCAAGTAAGGTAAAACAGACAAATAATAACAATAAAGATACTAATAATAAAATGCCAAATCTCAATTTTCACAAGAAAATCAATATTAAAACTAAAACTCCAATTACCAATAGGGATTTGACTCAAGTAGTGATCACCGATAATGAAACTGAAAATGAAACTAATGGAAACGGTATGGTAGACATGCAATTGAGGAATAATGAAATACAAAATCAACAATCAGCTGACTCTGACAGCACGGCAGAAGAGTCTGCAGCTGATATGAAACTTGATACTAAACCTAGTTTAAAAGTCAACGGAAGGGATTTTCAGATGTATAAAACTAGAAAACAAAAGTATAAAGACAACAGATCTAGTCGTGGACTACCTACCTTGGAAGATGAGGTGAAAACCAATCATCTGAAAAGAAGAGGAAAGTTTATGACTGGCAACGGCAGTTCTACTATGAAATATAACCTGTGTACACTTGGCAAAAAACTGTTTCTGTTTGTCTCCAGATTTAGCCCAGAAACAAGTGTGACGATGTCAAAAGATTTCTAAATGAGAGTTTAAGTGGAAATTATATTGTTGAAAAAATTTATTCAAAGTATCCACAAGATTACTCATCATTTAAAGTGGGAATTCCATCACAAAATCTGCAGCAGATATACTCTCTGGATTTCTGGCCTAGTGATATATTTGTTGCAAAATTCATTAACAAACCCAAGAAACATACTGGAAATTTAAACTGGGAAGGAAGTCAGAAACTAAAAACAACCTGATGGACTCTGTTAAAAGCGTGGAGTCGATTAGAATTTACCATCAGAACGTGCAAAGTTTATCTAATAAAGTTGGAATCTTGGAGACTGTAGCCTGTGATTTGAGATATATGCCTGGAGTCTCAGAGAAACCACTGAGGATGCCACATCACAGTATGGGCGAAACGTCTGGTCATCTTGTAAATATTGTAGATATTACCTTGACGCGGTTGTCACCGTAAACTGTAGATTATAGTTATGACACCGGCCGCTTAAGCCTAAGTTCTAAGTATCTTGCTACATTAAGGTATTGACTAGGTTAATTAATTTATCACTTAACCAGGGAATCTTTCCCAATATACTTAAAATAAGTAAGATACACCCAATTTATAAAAAAGGACAGAGGGATCAGATCAGCAACTATAGACCTATAGCAATAGTCCCTGTATTTTCTAAGGTTATTGAACTTATTATTTCGCAACAGCTGATATTTTACTTGGAAAAGTTATAATCTTATTTGTAAAGATCAGTTTGGTTTTAGGAGTGGCCTATCCACTGCTGATGCCATAATCAGTTTGTCGATAAGATTCTTGATAGTTTTGAAAAGAAGGAGTCTGCTGCAGTCACTTATTGCGATTTAAGCAAGGCTTTCGATCGAGTGTCGCATGAAATCCTACTAAGAAAACTGGAATAACACAACATCAAAGATACTCCATTGAATTTGTTTAAAACATATTTAAAGGAAAGAACCCAATATGTCGTAGTTGGTAATAGTACCTCTAGTCATTTATCAGTAAATAGTGGTGTGCCTCAGGGCTCTGTCCTCGGGCCTCTGCTATTTCTAATAATTATTAATGACCTCAGTATTAATGTGCCTGCAAGAGTAATACTCTATGCGGATGACACTACTGTCATCACTAGACATAAAAATTGCAGCCAGGCGATAGTGGACTCAAAATCAAATTTGGATATTGTTGGAAATTGGTTGGCTGCAAATAAATTGGCCCTAAATCCGGAAAAGACTAAAACTGTGGTGTTCAGCTTAAAAGAAATTCCTATCACTGATAATATCAATATTAATCCTCGTTTTCTTTGTATAATATTTGTCCAGCTACTAAATTGGCAACACCACATAATTAGAATTAAAAAAATATTAAGCAAAAGTGTGTATGCCTTAAAACGACTTTGCAGGGAAATGGATGAGGATAGTCTCCGGCAGGCATATTTTGGGCTTTTTCAACCTCACTTGTCATATGGCCTTATTGTATGGGGAGGCTCCTCTCATGCTAAGGAAGTATTTTTATTACAAAAAAAGCCATACGAATTATGGCTAAGATTATTAAGTTTGAACATTGCAGAGGGGTTTTTTTAATTTTAAAATACTAACCCTCTACTCTTTATATATATTGCAATGTTTGCTCTACCTAAGAGCAAATTTAAACAAAATTGAGCTGAGAGGAGCGATCCATAGCCATGAGACAAGATATTGCAATGATGTAAACCTGCCTCAGGTTAGACTAATTAAAAGTGATAAGAGTCCACTAATAATGGCTAGTAAATTGTATAATAAAATTCCGTTAGAAATTAGACAACTTGACAAGAAAGATTTTAAAGAGACTCTGCAGGAATTCTTAATCAAGCATCCATTTTATTCTATAACTGAGTTTGTGACGCAGAAATGGACATAAATGGACTTTAGAGAGTAGGCCAGTGCTGTCTGTATCTTATGACTAAGCCAATATATTTTGTGAAATATCTAATGGCAATAAATATCTATCTATCTCTCTATCTATTGTAACTATTAATTTGAATTGGAGATAAAAGTTAATTCAGATCGCTTATGTGAGCTGAGCTCGTCATTGTGCAGCTAGGCCCAGCCACTGCATGCAAGCTGAGCTCGTCAGTGATCCACAATGGGTTAAATTTTCAAGAAAGATGTGAATAACAATTTAAAATATTTTAGTAAAAATTACATGTCTCTAATTTTAATAGTTTTTGAATTATAACATTTTTATTTTTACGGGCAAAAACATTTTAAAATGCAATTTTTCAAGCTTTATTCTAACAATTTTCATTACATTTTTAGTACATATGCAAATTACAATTTAAAATATTTTAGTTACCACCCCACTAAGTTGGGGCCGGAAATCACAGCTCAAGTTGTTGAAGTTTGCGATATAAAATTTGGCTATGTGATTAATTGAACAGCTGTTTGTAATCTGACGTAACAAAGGGAAAGAGGGAAAGTTTATGCCAGTTATCTGGTAGCATTTATTATTTGAAAATATTAATATTGCTGACTAGATGGTACATGTATTTCTTGACTTTTTCAGAACTAATTTACCATTGGGAAAATGGATTAAGGCTCCTGAGCAGTCTGAAGAAAAAACATATCTAGAAAATGGAATTTTCAATAGGGTATTGGCTATTTACAAGGATGTAAGTATTTTTGTTCTGCTTGAGTCAATATTGTTTTACAAGTAATTCTAAACTTTTTGTTCAACTTCTAATTACTATTTAACTACATACCTTTATTTTCACAGTGCTTGAAATGTCTTGTCACAGTATTTCACAAATTAAAACATTTTCACATAAATGTTGGTATTAATTCATAATTTCAAGATCTAATGTTATATTCCTCATTCCTTAACAGACAAGTCATTTGTTTATTTTCAAATTAGTCATAAAACTGCCTTCAGAACATTGCTGAGTTCAGTTTAGTTGGTCCCCATACTATATTTCTTAGAGGGAATTCGCTCAAGGTCGTATTTTCCTTTAATGTTAAGAATAATGCAGCTGTTTATCTCAAGTTTTCCATTAGCAAAATCGGTGTATTGAAAGAATTATCATAAAAACACTTCCCGGCTCTGTCATTGTGTTAGTTTTAATGCCACAAGTAATATATTTAAATACACCAATTCAAATATTTGCAGTTTCAGGTAGTTAACTGTTAAGAGATGCCAACCAAGCTGACACACTTGAACCTAATTACCAACACATGCTGATAAGCGTTTACTGGTAAAACATTATGCATGTGTCTGTTTGCTTACAGCCCATGCTTTGATTCTGCCGTTATAATAATGTAAAATACATTAGAGAAGCTCTGCACCTAAGAAGAGACACGAATTTGGAAAGTCATTATTAGAAAAAAAATTTGAATTTAAATAATTATGACAACAACAATAAAACTAAATATTAATATATTAATAAATATATTAGTATATTTTTATTATTTTTTAAAGAAATAGAGTAACGTATGTCTTATGTATAAAACCATCCTCTTTATATTTTTAAATAAATGATTCATAATATGTGTGTATAAAGTAGATGTAATAAATACAAATTTTTTGTTGATATGCTTACAAATTACCTAAAAATGGCTGGCCAGATGTATAAATCTTGTAATTGACAAAGAGAACAACTTAAAAGCAAACAAGGCAAACTAAATAATTTCTTCATAAGAAATTTGAAGTGACACTTTCTATTAATTGCTCCTAAAGTGCGAAGGAAGATTGAGGTCAACTAAAAAAATAAACTGAAAATATATGACATTTTTCTTCATTAGATGCTCTTTAACTCTCTTATGGTTCACTAAAACACTCATTGTGGTTACACCTGTTTTGCTAGTGTTGCAGTATTTATTAAAAAAAAAAAATCATAAAACTATAATTTATAGTAAAATTAATATCAAGTAGCATATTTCCTTGTTCAGTATGAAATAGAGAATTAGGAATAAAATATTTTAACCAATTTACTATGAAATTTGTAAATAAGAAGTTTCATAGGCAACAAAATTTTAAAAATTAAAAACATTTTCAAAAGTTTGCACCCTGTCTAAAAAATACATAAACACTTTATAAAGTTCCAAAATAGCCAAATTATAGATAATTTTCTATTGTTTTAAAATATATAAATACATAACACTGTATGTACATTTATGTATATTACATATAAATAAAACCTAATGATTGCACCGGTAAAAAGTGCCTTTGCAATGTAGTATGAGCAACTACATTTTGTAAACAAATTATAGAAGTAAACAAAGAGAACAAAATAAATCATCTAAAGCGATAGATTAGGTTTTATTGTTTTACGTTTTTATATGCGATATTTACGTTACAAATAAGCCAGCTGCTGTTGTTTTTTAACAACGACGTCTAGTCGTTGGAAAACCGATCATAACCTACCAGACCTGCACACTAGCGTAGGAAAACCAACGGGTAATCATTTGAGGGTTAAAGTGGAATAGGTAAAAAAATATTTAGGCTTTCTTATTTCATTCATAGTAACAAAAATTAAAAAAATGATTTATTTTTATAAATAAAAAATTCTTTTGTATGTATTTTCTTGTAATAGGCCTTTTCTCTGTTTCAAAAAGAATGAAGATATGACAACAATTAACAAAATCTATGAGTGTTTTACCAAAAATATACATTTTCGCATAAAACTGCTTAGTAATTTTGGATAAATCCATAGGCCAATCCATAGGGCTTAGCAATAAAAGGGCCAAATAAGAATAATTTTTAAATTGAAGTGTTATAGATTGGTAGTGTCTTAGTTATAAAATTAACTTTGTTGTTTTAGGTAATATTTTTAACCTGTTGATAGCAATTTTATAGTATAGAAAATAATTTTAAAGTAATAGTTCAATTTTGGATCAATTTAAAAAAATAAACTTTAAATTAACATCAGGTCTAAATATTATATTCTTAAAATGGGTATTTATGCAATTTCTAGACACCTCGCCAAACTTGACTTTTTTTATCACCACTGGGTAAAATGAGGCCTATATTTTCTGAAAAAAAAACCACTTTTATTCAGCAGAAATAACGTTTAATACAAAAAATCTAAAATTCAAAATTTTTGAAAATGTAATTTTTTATTATATCTCCATTATATTTCGTGTTTTTTTTTTATAGTTTTTATTTAATTTGATGTAGTTTTACATGCTGAACAAGAATTAGAAAACTATTTGGTCTACGACAATTATTTCTTGAGATACCGTGGAAAAACTACTTCTTGCGCGTTATCTCACACCGAATGTACCACAAAAAACAAATTCGCATATATTCCTGCTGGAAGGACGGCTGGGAGGCCGTCCTGGATGAAAGGCACCCGAATTTAACGCAAATTATGAATTTTAGTTGAGAAAATAGACAATTAGGACAAGTTAGGTTATGAAAGTAAAAAGTGTATTTTTCGGGCTGAAAAAAATAATTTTATTGAAAAGCCAATTATAAATTTGTGTTCAGCATAAAATAAACTAGTAAAATGACAAAAATTAAAAAAAATACTGATTTAAAAAAAGTTAGTGTTTTACTATCAGATAAAACACTAGTTTCTAGATTTTTTTGTAAAAATAGTTTTCCGCGGCTGAATTCAACCTCCTCAAGAAATATGAACTTAAATTTGATTACTTTTCCAATAAGAATTCATATTTTCAGAAGCGTCTAGTAGTGCATAATTACTTTCTCTATGTATATAGTGTGTATATAGCTTTCAACAGAGACAGTCAATTTATTCTTTTATAGTACTTATATGTGAAGATAGATTTATTATAGCTATATCTGTGTTCAGCTGAAGGCTTCTGCAAACTGTGAAGTTTGCAACAAAGACACAAACAGGAAATGTGAGGACTGTGCTATCCATTACTGCTCCGAATTATGCCAGGCTAAGCATTGGCCATCCCACTCCAAGACCTGCATACGGTAAGTTTTCCCAGCATTTCTAGTTTGTTAATAGTGGTCTACATCTCAACAAGCACTTTTATTACTAGCTGGCTGGTAAATATTTGGTCGACTATTTTGTGGCTAGATTAGATTAGATACACCAGGTTGTGGTCCTGTCACTAAGCCCACTCCTGTCCACGCCTAGACTCTGTGGCCCTTTGCGCCCCTAGCAACAGTTTCACAAGAGACCAGTTTCCCTTATGTGCATGTCAGAGAACCATATGAGTCTCACCTTTTTACGCAGACAAAGGGTCTGTAGGATCCCCTGGCATTCCCATACCAACTTAGAGCTGGTATGTGGCACCATGATTGCCGCCTGAATATCCAAGCAGATGGAAACAACTCCTCTGAAGCCACCTAAACGCAATTCTTCCTGTCCAAAAGTCATGGTTGCTATCACCTCCGCTTGGAAGACCGTAGCATGGGCTCCGAGAGGTATAGACAGAATTTTTCATACGCCCCTCCCGTACACCCCAGCAGCGCCCGCACCTCATTCTGTAAGTGAGCCGTCCGTAAACCAGACGCTTCCTTTGACTTGTACAGGCTTGGTATTCCCCAACCACTCATCTCTGCTTGGAAGGAAAGCCCTATCTTGTCTTGTCAAATCTGTACCTAGGTATCATCGAGTCTGTCCCCATTGCAAGCAACGGGTCCAGACCAATGTCCCTGGATATTGTTGCACCATGGAGTCCCGGTTGGCCAGACAGCCAGTCACCAGACACAGAACGCTAGTGTGGGCGGTTGACCAGTGTTCTAGGTCCCATATTGAGTTGTGATGGGGGTTGGAGGGGCCCCTCCAACCCTATGGCGGGAATTGATGGATGAGTGAGTGATGTCGTCTGCTTTACGGATCAGAATTGTTTTATGTAAATGTGTTAAATACAATATTTAAATAATTAACTGTTACAGTATTATAATCAATTAATTTCGTTTTGTTGTTTTTTTGTAATTGTGTTAAATGCAATGATATTTAAATAATTAACTGTTACAGTAAGTATTATAATCAATTAATTTCTTATCACTATCTTTAAAGAATGTTAAACAAAACTATCATTATGAATATAACATAAAGTACTTATCTGTATTTATTCCTGTCAGTTATGTTTAAAGGCCTCAAACTCTAACTTAAATCAGAAAGTTTCAATTTAAATAAAGTTTATATTCCATAGTCTACAGACATTAAAAATGTTTCATTTTGTAAATTAAGTTGACAAACTCAAAAAACACTAAATAGCAATAATTATAATACTGTTTTTGTTGTACCATATTTTTTATTCTGTCGTCTTAAACATTTTAAATTTTATCGCTGTTATTGCCACATTATTTATTTAGTTGTGTTTATGTATAATGTGTCTACAAATTATTCAATGCAAGGATTCACATATATTGTAATTAATTAATTGACGTGGCCTATGCCATGTATTGTTGGTCGGTGGCTTTAATAAATCTTCATTCTTGATTGAATATTTAAAATAGTTTTTAGAGTAACAGGCATCTTAACTTGTAACAGATATTATTTATCACAACATCTTGCCACTAAATATTAAATTAGATATTTATTTATGTATTCTTTCAACGACATCCGCCAATATACAATAGTTACAATAATATAACAATAAAATCGAATAAAAACTAATAGAATAATATATTTTTTATTATAGGCCTACAAATAATTTTATTGATGTAATTGTACTTAGAAGACTAGAAACCTACACCAATGAAATTATAGAAGAACACCAAGCTGGATTCATAAAAAGCAGATCGACCGCAGACCAAATTTTCATTCTTAAACAAGCCGTTTCAAAATACTGGGAGTTTAACAAACATTTTTTTGGAATTTTTATCGATTTCAGCAAAGCCTATGACAGTTTGTGTAGAGAAAAGATATGGGAAAAAATGGAAGGTTTCGAAATACCAAGGAAAATCATAAATTTGGCAAGGCTTAGTGTAAATAACAGCAGATGTAGAGTAAAAGTGGAAAACGACTACACAACAACCTTTGAAGTTAAGACAGGGGTGAGACAAGGTGATGGCTTGTCCCCTATTCTTTTTAATATCGCATTGGAAGGAGCATTAAAAGAAGTAAAGAAAACTAATATAGGGATAGAAATAGGGGATAAAATATCAGCTCTGGCCTTTGCAGATGACGTAGTTTTGTTGGCAGAAAGCAAAGAAGATCTGAAAATTATAACTGAAATTTTAATTAAAGAAACCAAAGAAGTTGGACAAAGTTAGCAATGAAAAAACTAAATTTATGTATTTTGGCCGAAATCCTGACAACACACAAAATTTTACAGTAGAAGGAAACAATTTTGAAAGAGTAGATGAATTCAAATACCTTGGTACAATAATTAGCTCTAACAACAGTGAACACACAGAAATTCAAAGTAGAATAAACTCAGCTAACAGAAGCATGTTTGCTCTAAATAAACTTATGTCATCAAAACTTTTATCTTACCATACAAAAATTAAAATTTACAAAACAATAATCAGACCAGTAATTCTCTACGGAGCTGAGTCATGGATTATCGACAAAAACACAGAAAAAAAGGTGATCACTTTTGAGAACAAAGTACTCAGAAAAATCTTTGGACCCACAATAGAAAACGGAGTATGGAGGCTGAAGCACAACAGAGAAATTATAGATCTATTCAAAGAACCAGACATTATAGCAGAAGCCAAGTGCCGACGTTTGCGGTGGGCGGGGCACGTAATAAGAAGAAATAATAATACTATGATAAAACAAGTGTGGAAAGAAAACCCTGACGGTAGAAGGCCCCCTGGACGTCCTAATAAAAGATGGAAGGATCAAGTGGTCATCGACATGAATAAATTAAGGGTCAATGAAGAAGATGCAGAGGATCGTGAGAAGTGGAGGCAAATTGTTGGTGAGGCCAAATACCACCTTGGGTATCAGTGGCCATGGGAGTAAGAGTAAGTAAGTAAGCAAAAAAATATAAATGTGAATACTGCTGTAAGCTGTTTAATGACAGAAGAAGTTTCAGTAGGCATAAAAAAAATATTCATAAACAAAATTCACGAGATGAATTAGTTCCAGACATTGAGAAAAAATCTATACATTTAGTGCTGGAATAGTGTATTCCAGACTCTTTCAACACTAATTAATTTACCAGCATTGGAGTAAATGAAACAGCACTCTATGGTTTTAAAGACATGAATACAAAATAACTATTACTAACTACTAGTTTGATTATTTTTTACTATCACAACAAATCAATTTTATTTCCAAATTTATTATATCCAAATTTTAGCACCTCTACAGCTGACTATCTAGCCAAGTAGAAGCTCTCTCTTGCGTCTCAAATTGACAACGACGACATTAAACGCCGTTTCCCCCACCACAACTCAATCAGTGCCCAGTGGCCTAGAACACTGGTCAACCGGCCACACTAGCGTTCTGTGCCATCAGATGCCTTTATTCTAAAGGCTGCTTTACAAGCCTCCCCCTTTACAAACAAGCCCATTGTAAGAGGCTATCCAGCCTCCTTCTCCTAGTGAAGAGTAGAAGTTCTGTCTTGTTAGGATTAACAGAGAGCCTCTTGTCTCTACACCACCTTTCCAGGAATCTCAGGGCAGACTGGACAATGTCTGAAACTGTGGAGGCAAACTTGCCAATGCCCAGTATGCACACATCGTCCGCGTATGCCTGAGCATATACCCCCATCCCATTGAGCACCCTAAGAAGTTCATCCACCACTAGGGACAACAGGAGAGGGAAAAGGACACCCCCTTGGGAACAACCACTTCCTACTACAACCTGAACCATTGCATCGTTCAGAGTTGCCTTGACAGTCTGCTGCGTAAGTTGGCCTCGGTCCATCTGGTGATGGTACCACTGACGCCTGTCCCAGCGACAGCAACAATCATGGACTGCAGAGAGACATTATTAAATGCTCCCTCTGTGTCTGTTAAGACACCCATAGCTAGCTGCTTCTGCCGAATCGTCTCCTCAACTCGTGAAATGAGCTGATAGAGGGCCGAATCAGCAGATCTCACAGCTATGTATGCATTTTGATTTCGGTGGAGTAGGTTATCTCTCAATACTCCATCCCTCATGTATCTGTCGATCAGTCTCATGCTAAGTAAAAAAGACACGAGGCTAATCAGTCTAAAGTCTTTAGACTGAGTACCCCTTCCAGGTTTGGGAATGTAAATCACTTTTGCGGCCCTCCACAGCCTTGTAAAAGTGAGTCGCAAAGAGAAGTTGCTAAGTCTTCTTCAGATCTGACCTCTCCCCATCATCCTTAATAGAGGAGACCCCCCAGGGTCCTTGGCCAGCACTTTGTGAAGCCTAGACATCTCTGAGTTCTTCTCTAGAGAAGCACAAAAGTCTCTCTATGATTTCCTGGAGGACCTGCGTGCCTCCCGTCTATATTCTTTTTGTGACTCCCGGTAGACCAACCAGTTAGTATCACTGCTGGATCGATTAGCTTTACCAAGGAGCCTTCTTGTTCTCCTTTGATGGTCCTGCAATTCGTGAGACCATCTCTGGCTTCGCACACCCCTTTTTGCGGTCTTCAAAGGGCAGTTATTCTCATATGAGGTGATCACGGTCTCCGTCAGGAGTGCCACTCTCTCCTGTAGCACCAACCCAGATCCAATCTGACCTTTTGGAATTAGCTCCAGTCTGTCAGACAGTTCCTCAGAGTATGAGGCACAGTCTGGGGTTCCTGTACAATGAGACCATAGATATGTCTATAACCTCTCTCCTATTAATATTCAAGAAGGTTAGGAGATTACCCTTGTTAGGGACCACAAAAGATCAGTCCCACCCAGGTAATCCGCACGAGCAAGACCCTTCTCGTTCGTGTCACTGCTTCCTCAAACCTCATTGTAACAGTTGGAGTCGCAGCCGACCACGAGTTCAAGGTTCCTGCTTCGGCAGTAGTTGACCAACGCCACCATCTCCTTTGAGATAGTGGGAGGACTGTACTATCATATGGAAGGAACACCGATGCCACCCCCAGTTTCCTCCCCACGCCATCTCCTTCCTGCAGTTGGATTTCCATTGCCACCACACTCCTCCACTGAATTTTCCGGTTTGGGCCAACTGTCCATTCCAGCAACCAAGATAGCTGCTCGTGGCTGGCTCAGCCCGCCGGTTCCCCCATGGAGGCTGAATGTAGGAGTGTTGAGACTCTGATGTAATTATCCTGAATCCACGGTTCTCTTGAATCAGAGCAAAATTCACCCCTCCTCATAATTCTAGCTAGTATATTAGAGGCCTCAATACTTGTAGAATGGATAGAGGTTGGCTTGTAGCTAGATTGGTGAGCAATTTCATCCAATCTAGCTCTTCTTTCTTCGGTCTCCCTCCTCCTATGGGCAGCCCGATCTTCTTTCTGTTTCTAACGTCAAGCCGGTAGCAATCCCTGAAACTCGATGAGCTGGGCTGCTCAGTCTCGACCGGCACGTTTGGGTCTTTCCTTTTTTCATTTTGTTTCGTGAAACGTATCAATGTCTGTTCTGTGTGTATCAATGTCGATGACCCAAGAGCCATTCATATTCCTTTTGCCGCTCACGAGCATATCCAAGCCCCCAAGAGCCTCTGTGGCCTCGGATCCTTGGTGGACAGGATCGAGATTTTCACCAGTTGAAAGGGCAGCTACCACATGTTGGTGAGGCCAGGTCAGACCCCTGTACTATCTGCCATCTCGGTTTAAAATCCTGTACACTCATAAGACCTGCGGTAATGGTAATCACGGTTTGGCAGCTCCATTCCTACTTCTAGTCCCTGAGGCATTGTCATTTAAACTGTTGTGTCTGTTGGATGTGGTAATGAGTTTAGGGTACCACGGGGTCACTAAACCACTCAGCTGCACACCTCAGCTGCCCCTGTGAGGTGGACCGCTCCGGTACTGCTTATTATGGTTGCCCCTTATTCACAGCTGTTCACCTAATCAATTGACAAGGTGGAATATTCGCTATTCACCACCTGCAACCCTCCCAGTAGCTGAGGCTCACCCTGGGATATTGGGGCTATACAGAGTGTAACTGAAGTACTAGATATAAACTTCAGCCTCTGTTTGTCTGTGTTTGTTACATTATCATTTTTTTCCCAACAACCATTAAAGGCATGTATGTTATACTAGTAATACTCCCTATTATAGGAAAACATTTCAACAAAATTTGTAGGCAAATTTAAAATTGGCGGCTATTTAAATCTTTGAAGTTAAATTCTGTAAAAACTTGACTCCATATAATAAAGACACAAATATGAGAAACAGTAGAAAATTTGATTATCAAACTAACGATACCTTATTTATTGAAAACATACAAGAAATGCATAATTTGTGGTATTTTTTTTAAAGCTAGTTAGTTTCACTTGAAGGCTTGTTCTAGTTTTACAAATTACATTATTTTACATAATTGTGCTAAGCACATTGATATATAATTAATTTTACTACACTACTATGAAATCGGCTTTTTTTGCTATGGGTTCATGACCTACGAATGAAATGTACTATTAAACAGAAAATCAGTAGGTAACATTTTCTTGATGAACAGTTGATTGAGTTTTGATGTTGAATCACAGCTGCTTACAACAAGGAAGTGAGATTAGTGATTGCTTTCAATTTAGTTTTGTTAACATACTATTTTTTTACTTTCACTTTTATTGAACATTGAACATTGTTAATTGATAGTGTTTTTATTCCATTTAACCCTTTCCACTCTCCACGCCACATAGATGGCTTTAGCGAATGGCGCCATCCACTCGGCATTGTTTACAAGGTAGTCGTCCTGTCAGCTCTCCGCACCATTTGTGTGGCTCCAGGTGTGATGCCCTCTAAATCGTAAATAAATAGATCCATTGTTAAATTTTGAGTATCAAAACATCAGCTGTTTTTGTGGTCCATTTTGGAGCGCTAGTGTAGTCACATGTAAATGTAATGCAGTTTAAACCAGCTGTGGTTACGGGCCACACAAACTAACAAAAGTACTGCCACAAATATTCCTATTAGATGGTTTATCTGTTGTAGGTTTATATAATCAGTGCTATAACCCATTATAATGGTTGGTTAGTAACCATTTGTTAGGTTGAAGCATATTATTAACTTTAAATCTTCGCTATAAATAACGTTTCTAATGGCTTCTGACCCTAAATTTGTTTCCTGTCGGTCATTTTTACACTACTTTTATTGAAAAATTAACTATTTACACTATATACATCATTTAAACATAATAGTACTCTGTAAAACAATTTAAAACCATAATAAAATTTAAAACTTTAAATATTTGTAAATGTACACTATGACAGGTGGATTGTGTATACTGAATAGGTTGAATGAATGAATGAAAACATCTTTATTGAGCCAGCGTTTTTCAAAGTACAATTCTTTGTTTTTCAATACAACTGTTGTCAATAGTTCTTATATTAAACATATTGAAGGTACATTTTGTATCAACTGACTAATTACTGGCATGAAATAAATCCTTCAAACCCCTTTTAAACACTGAAAGGTTTGCCAATTTGAGGTCAGTTGGAAGGGCATTGTAGGCTTGGGGTCCGAAATAAGAAAAAGCCCTCTTCCCTACTTCAGTTCTGACCCGTGGCAAGTGCAGCAAGCCTTCCTGCCGAGTGAAGCGAACGCTCACCTCAGACCTGAAAACCAGTTTCCTTCTGAGATATTGGGGACACTCCGTTAACAAAGTTTTATGAACAATGATAGCAGTTTGAAGGTCACAACATTGTTTAACTGTCAAGATGTTTGCCTTCGACCTATACTCGCTGATATGATCTGACTTTTTTAAGTTGAAGACTATCAGAATCTCAGAGCACTATTCTGGAGTCTTGTGAGAATTTACATATTTTCCTGAGTAAGGCTGTTAGCAAAAGAGGGAAGAGCATAATAAATAGATGGAAGAACTATAGCACGAACTATTTCCAGTTTGGTTGAAACTGGCAGAACAAACTTAAACCTATTAAATAATCTTAATTTAGCAACAACTGTTTTACAGATGTGTCTCACATGTTCAGAAAAATTGAGCCTAGAGTCTAATTTGACACCAAGGAATTTTAATGAATTGCATACGGGTAAAGGCTTATCATCTAGAAGAACGTCCCAGTCACTATCCTTGTGTTGGCTCTGAACAGAATGGTTTATGATTCTTAAAACAGAGCACTTGTCAGGATTCAGCTGAAGACCATGATTAACAGACCATTGATTCACCCTTACCAAGTCGTTATTCATGCAATTGACTGCTTCAGGAAATTCAGCCAAAGGGTAAGATAAAACAAGATGCGAGTCGTCAGCGTAAGAATGGACAGAACAGTGATTAAGTTGTGACTCAAGGTCGGCAGTGTATATCAAGAAGAGGATAGGGCCTAAGCAGCTGCCCTGGGGAACCCCCGATACTTTCGGCAAAAAACCTGAAACCTGATCGTTAACTCGAGTTTGTTGTGACCTATTATGGATGTAGGAAGAAAATCAGTTCACAGATTGATTATCAAAATGGTAAAATCTCAGTTTGGCCAACAGGAGATCGAAATTAACCGAATCGAATGCCTGTGAAAAGTCCAATCCAGCTACAATACTACTCCAGTTTCTATCTCTAACACAAATCAATTCGTTCATGACATTTAGAAGAGCTGAACTAGTGCTAAAACTTCTCCGAAAGCCTGACTGTGTTTCAGGAAGAACGTCCTCTGACTCGAGGAACAAAACTAATTGCTCCCCAATTACTTTTTCCAAAATTTTGGAAAGCAATGGAAGAATTGAAATAGGTCTGAAATGAGAAGCACATGAAGCATTGGCCTTCTTTGATAGCGAAATTAGAATACTTTGTTTCCAGGCACTGGGAAAAATGCCAGAAGTCAGGGACAAATTGACAAGATGACAAATTGCAGAAACACAGTAAGGACTTAACGATTTAACTATGTCAATAGAAATGCTGTCCACACCAACAGCTCGAGTTGTGATGCTGTTCATGATATCCCTGATTCTTTTCTCTGTCACCGGACTGAATGAGAATTTGCTCTTCACTTGGCCACTGAGGTTATCATTGTAGAACTCAATCCTACTCTTGTCAATGCAAGCTTTTCCGCCCATTGTGGAGAAGAATTGGTTTAACCCTTATCACGCGGCATACGGATATATCAGTTCAATGAAAATAGCTCTAAACGCGGCATACGGACATATCCGTATTGATGTATTTTTTAGGTTATTTTTATTTAATAGTACACTACATAACCGGAAATGGGTACAAAAGCCTTTAAATGCTTATTTATAGCCAACCGGATGCAAGCTGGTTTAATTTCACACAACAGGAAGTTAGAAACAGCTGTTATGCTATTTTCGTTGCCGTGACGACTGACGCATAGCGCGGAATGCGGATATAACCGGATCTCGCTAGACAGTTCGCCCGCCAGTGCCAGTGTCGCCAGTCACAGCCAAGAGTCTGTCTACTTGACATCACTAAGCTTTTGTTTACATCGTTGTAGTTATTCTTTGGTTGGTTTGTTTCATTTTATTGTGTTCATTTATTGCCGGGAAACGATTTATTTTTGCAAGACCTGCATGGAACATCCCACACTTCACCCTGACGGATGTTTTGAAGTGTATCATACTGTCCAAAACTACTAACTAATCCCATTACTGTATTATAGTTTATTTGATAACATATAATGAGATTGTTTTTCATTTTATTTTATATTGTTTAAATTTAGACTAAAGTTATTGTACTAACTGAATATATAGCAGCGTATTCCATAAAATTGTTTTAATCATTATGTCATATTACAAAATGTAAAATTAAATAAATTTTTACGAAATGGCTATTTTTTATTACTTAAAGGTCCATTAAGTGGAAAATAAATTAAACTTTTGAAAAAAATAAAATTAAAAAAATAAGTTAAATGCACGCTATTGAGACCTAGGCCAAATTTTATTTAG
>JAQJVL010005156.1:0-7500 GCA_035578905.1 Stictocephala bisonia | reverse complement strand
GTGAGAGAGAGAGAGAGAGAGATGAGAGAGAGAGAGAGAGAGAGAGGAGAGAGAGAGAGAGAGAGAGAGTGGGAGAGAGAGAGAGAGAGAGAGATGAGGAGAGAGAGAGAGAGAGAGAGGGGGGGGGGAGAGAGAGAGAGAGGGGGAGATGAGAGAGAGAGGGGGAGAGAGAGAGAGAGGGGGAGAGGGAGAGGGAGAGGGAGAGGAGAGGAGAGGAGAGGGAGAGGGAGAGGGAGAGAGAGATTTTCAGTTCTTGGTTGTGTTTTAGGGTTGGGTCGAAGTCAAGTTTTTTAGTAGGTGGTGGAACCGGACAGCTGGAGGTTAATTTCATTGATATAATCGGATTTGTTAAGAATAACAGTGGTGGAACCTTTACGTTTTTAACTTGTAATTTAGTCATAGATGAAGTGAGTAAAAAATTAAAAAAAAATAATAAATACAAATATTGTTTGGGATGAATAAATCTAAAAAATTTCGAAAACTCTTTAAAAAATAGAGTAGTGGTCACAAAAAGTGGTGATTGCCCACCCACCTATCAAAACACATATAGTAGTATTGACCACAAACAATGGTTATTATTTTAAATTTTGATAGATTTTAATTAATTTTATTGTTTTTCAGGCTGGACGATAAGAGTATTAGTAAGATGGATCTAAGAGGCGGTGGAGATGCCAGGCCAAGAAACAAAGAGCTGACCAATGGTTTTGGATCAGATCAATTTAATAGAAATAGTAGATCACGAGAAAACCTTCACAATGATAACAGATTTGAAGAAAAGCAGCGATATGACAACAGACGTAATAATGATCGCCCCAGTAGATTTGGTAATAAGCAAAACAGTCGCTTTAATGATACACAAAATAATCGAGAACACACAAGAGACCGTAGCAGACATGATAATGATAGATTGGGAAATCGTCAAAACAATAGAAACGATGGTGGAGGACAAAAAAGTATGTTTGAGGAAAGGAAGTCAAAGTATTTATCAGATAAACCAAACAAAAGTGAAACTGAAAGTGAAGATTTATGGGATGTAACTGAAAAGAAAACTCAAAATGATGTACAAAATCATTCAACTTCGAGCACCATTGGGTCATCTGCTTGTCAGGTAATAATTTATTTATAATACTATTTAATTCAATTATAGGTTAAGTTAAAGGGCACTATGCCAGGAATTAGTATATTAGAGAGATAGGACATCAGCAAACTTACCTTAGAAGACAAGTTCACTAACACCAGAGTAGTAGTAACATACACAAAAGAATCATATACAGTTAAACCTTGATATAACGAACCTCAGTATAACGAACTCCTTGATATAACGAATTTTTATAAATCTCCTACAACCCTCCATAAGGGAAAATGTAAATTTCACCTCTACATAACGAACAAAACGTACTCACAACCTCAACATAACGGATTTTTTTAATACCAAGAAAAATAATCCAACCTTGGTATAACGAATTTGTTCTAGTTGAAACCTCTATATAACGAATTTTACCTCTATATGTTCCTATGACTGTTCCTCATTAACGAATGTTGACAAAGGAGGGGTAAATTCTTTGAAACAGAATCCTGTCTGAACAGGAAAGTTTTTTGTCCCAGCTATCGTCTATGTATGTTTGTTGTGATTATTCAGTATTTATTATCTGTTTGGACTGTGTGGAGTGTAGGAACAATATAGGCCTACTGTAGTTGTTCCATTATCTTATCACCGTACAATCGTACGAGTGTGGGAGTTTATTTAGTTACGATGGACGGCAATCAAAACAAAAAGAACGGTGCGCTATTAGCGTTGAGTGTAAACGTAAAATTATAAAGTACGTTGAGGACAATCCAACAAGAACAAAATCGGACATAGCTAAAGAATTTGGCATACCACCCAGCACTTTAGCTACCATTATGAAGAAGAAAGAGAAGTTTGAAAAGGGAAATGATCTTAATTCTAAAATAAAAAAGTTCAAGTCATGTGAGCTGAAAGATGTAGATGAGTGTGTGATTAAGTGGCTAAAGCAGTGCCGCGACAAAAACATTGCAATAAGTAGGCCCATTCTTCAAGAATAAGCCAAACAGTTTGCTTCTGAACTTTCGAGCTAGCAATGGATGGTTAGCAAACTTCAAAAAACGAGATGAGCTTATTTTTCGAAAAGTGTGCGGTGAAAGTGCAAAAGTTGATGATTATGTTTGTACTGAATGGAAAGAAAAATTGCTTCGGTAACTGAGGGATATGAACCATAAAATATCTACAATTTCGATGAAACTGAATTGTTTTTTGTGATAAATGTCATGGTGGGAAAAATAGTAAACATCGTTTAACAGTTATGCTAGGGACAAACTGCACAGGGACTCACAAGCTAAGACCGTTAGTGATTGGAAAATCCAAAAATTCACGTTTTAAAAATGTGAATGAACTTCCTACAGACTACATGGCGAATGCAAAGGCTTGGATGAACTGTAAAACTTTCAGTTCATGGCTTCTAAGTTTTAAGAAGGAGATGAAAAAGAAAAAGAAAAAAATTCTCATCTTCATTGATAACTGTACGGCACATGGAGACATCCCTAAACTGAGCAACATTAAGGTTGAATATCTGCCTCCAAATACAACCTCTAAACTGTAACCACTTGACCAGGGCACTATCCACTTTCTTATCAGCATGTGAAAAGAGACAGATAACATAAATGAATATGAATTCACACGCAAAGGCAGTGAATAAAAGCCATTCAGTTTTTGTTCAAGAGTCTAGAGTCCAATCGTCCTTTACGCCTGAGCTCCTCTCTTGTTTCCTGAGCCAGTGACTACAGATAGAATGACGAAAAGTTCCCATGTTAAAATTTCAGACCAAACCAGTAGGTAAAGAACTGAGTTTAAGCAACTGGCCGCTATGGAGCGCTGAAGTCTCGTTTTGGCAGCGAGTGTTAGACAAGAATGACGAGCGCAAGAGGAAAAGAGAGAGCGGTATTATCAGCCTGCACACCCACACTCCGGTTCGTCATCGGTCTTCTTCAGGTCTCTAATTTTATTCGTAACAACTGGTGGACCCTTGACAGATGGCAGGTCACTTGAAACCCGTAACAAGTCTTAGTCCCTTGGCATGCCTCTTGCTTTTCAGTTTTAGAGGACAGGCGTCAATTTCACTGTATTGAAACCAAGTCATTATTAAATTAAACGAGTAGTAAATATTTAAAAGTTTATAATTAGGTGCATAATTACATGATTACATTTAACATATAATAATAATTGCAGAACATTTTTACTTGTCTAATCAGGCTTAAAATAATATTTAAAACAATAAACAGATTAAAGATAGGAACCATACAATTAAAAAAATACTTGCTTAAATATACGAGAATTTGCTTAGTGGTATTTAATTCTGTAAGCTAGTTTAAAAAAAGTTATTTACAATAATGTATAAATTTAATTTAAAGAATAAAAAGATTACTTTCAATATATATGATGATCACATTTAAAATTATAACTATATTTGCAGTGGCTTTTAATTTGTTGAATCTAGTTTACAATAAGGTTTACAACAATGAACTTTATATGAAGATTATAGAAAAATGAAAAAAATACTGCTTGAATATATAGGATGTTAATATCTAAATATTTATACTATCATTCCACTTTTCTGACTTAGTTTAAACACTTACTTACAATAATGTACAAAATATAAATTTAATTTTTAGAAATACTAAAATTATTTGCATAATATACACGACGATCTCATTTTAAAATATAACTATACTAGGGGACACCCCTGCACGCTTCGCGTGCCAACCCCGACGCTCGCTACGCTCGATACACCTCGGCCTTCGGCCTCGGCATGTAACTATTCAATACAAAAATCGGTATATTAACTATATAATGTAAAATTACAATATTACATTTCGGTACAGTATCTCACTTTCACTAATTGCTTTGCCACCTATTTAGCCTATTTCAAGAGTGTTCATTTCATTTATTTTTGTTTAACAGCTGAAGATTAAACTCATAGTAAAATATTAAATAGTTAGTAAAATATTAAATAGTATAATGTCAAACATTCAAAATAGACATGTTTATTTATTTACAAAACAGCTGTTATTAATTTACTAAAATCAACCCAATGTTATCCTTATGGACCACTCTTTTAAGGGTGCTTTATACCCCTTAGGAGTACTTTATCAAGATGAAAATACTTTAGTTGTCCTATTTAAGTTCTAAAGAAACAGTGTACAAAATTTCAGCTCTCTACCTACATGGGAAGTTGGAGAATTAGTGATGAGTGAGTGAGTCAATCAGTGAGGGCTTTGCCTTTTATATATATAGATTTACAGTGGCTTTTAAATTATTGAATCTAATTTAAAATAATATTTACAACAAATGTAGTAAAACAATTATTAATCCCATAATCTGAATAATTGTGGTGATCTTTGACTTTTATGGCTATATTAAAGAGATTTTTATAATAATGTACAACATTCAAATGTATGTCCATAGTTACTATACACGTAGTATAAATGACTTAGTTTTAATTTTAAATAAATGTAACTTCTATAGTACCCAAGCTATGGCTATATTAAAGAGATTTTTATAATAATGTACAACATTCAAATGTATGTCCATAGTTACTATACACGTAGTATAAATGACTTAGTTTTAAATAAATGTAACTTCTATAGTACCCAAGCTAGTTTCAAGTATCAGGGTATTAAGTTTTACAATTCTCTACCTGTGCATATAAAGTTAATGAACAGATTTAATTTTTAAAATGCTGTCAAACGTACTTGTTCAATCTTCTTTATGTAGTGTTGACGAATTCTCTTGTTTACTACGGAGTAATGCTTGTTAAAATAAACCTAAAATTATATTTGACGTTGTTACAACTGTATTGTATCATGACAATAAATGATTTGAATTATATTATAAAAAATTAACTGAGTATTAAAAGATACTAAATTGGCTCAATTTAGTCAAGAACGTAATCGATTTTATATTTGAGCATTTATTTATATTTATTCAAGTCATATTTATATAAGTCTCATCAAGTCTATAAGTATAGTTATAAAAATATTTAGGACATTATTATTAAACCCTATGCACTTTGAGACTACTATTTCATATCTTTACAGTTTCATTATAACATTTTATAGGTAAACATAAAATATTGTTTTTACCACCTATCATGTTAACGGTATTAAGTTTTTACACATAATTTTTTTAGAATACGTATATGTATATTTTTAACTTATTTAATTTTTGTCACTGCGATGTTATGATAAGCAAATTAATTAATAATATTATTCTGAAAGCAAGAACAATATGTTGTTTTTCCTTTACCCCATTTTAACCGTATAGGGTTGGCTACAAACATAAAATATAAAACAAATATACGTAAAAAAACAAGCTAAATAAGTCCTATTATTTCATATTAAATCATTAAAAGTATTAGCAAGTACAATTTTATGTTGTAAATTATCTGAAACTCTCTTTTTCTCTTGGCCTATAAAAGTAAAATGGTATTTTACCTTATAAGCGGAAAAATAATTGTTTATAACATGTATTACAGTGACATAAGACCAAAGTATTTTAAATAAAACATTATGAAATTGAAGAAAAGTGCCATAAAATAGAAGAATAAGATAAATCCGAATAGCAGTGGTAGCCTTCCATCTCCCGGCCGCAGCGCCAAATCGAATTTCCTTTCCTCTTTTAACCCAAGTTATTGTCTTATCCATCGATCATATTTTAATTTTTTTATTTTTCAAAAAAATATACGTTACGTGACAACTCTTATGCTAAAATTTTGTCGCTGACAAAACTTTTCTGACCAAAAAATAAAAATTTTCCTTGTGCAGACTTTTTTGTGTCACAATTAATTATAAGATTTTTTCAAATATTTTGTGTTATTATTATAATTTAAACATTTTTGAATATTTAATGTTACTATCAGTGTTAAGCACTAAATCACATTCTATGTTCAAAATTTAGTAATTTTAGGTTGATTCTAAGTGAATCTAATCACAGTTTGTTGTAGCCCCACTACTTTTATTTTGTGCTCACTTCAAAGAGACTTGGCGGTATTCCATCCACAACTAAGGGCACTGAGCAGTCAGTTAAAAGATTTCAATACAAGGGGTGTCCTTTTCAAGGTCAAGGGATTGGACTTTTGTATTCTCTTTTCCTTCTCTTCCCATTGGCGTTGTTACTATCTACCAATTCTCATTCCCCCTTCACTCTCTCACCCTCAGCTTTCGCCCGGCAAATGAGCTCTCAGCGATTGTAGTGGCCAATTGCTGAAACTGTTTTTGTTTCCATGTTCTTGGTCTGACTTTTGCCCATATGAACTTTTCTTCTTATTCTATCTATAGTGATTGCCTGAGCTCCACTCTTGTTTACTTCCTTGTTTACACTTTCTTATCACTTCCTGCCTGATAAAAAACACTTGTGGAAACATTAAATTCTGTTTACAACTCATCTAACATTCTGAAATTAATTATGCTTCTAGTTTTATTGTGTATTTTGAAAAATAAAAGGTTTTTATGATGAACTTAAGAAATTAGAGTTTATTTATTTAGACTTGTAATGAGAAAAACAATGCATACAAAATCTAGGAATTGGATTGAAAAATAAATTTTTAAGATTAATATTGTATCAAAACTAAGCAAAATGAATCTTTAGCATTTTTGCTTCAAAATAGTTAAATTTTATTTTTATTTTTTACAAAGTCTTAAATTGGATTAATGTTTAAAGGATTAATGTTTTAAATTGCATTGACTTAACATTTACAAATAGTTTTTTAATTAGCATAATACGTGTTGGTATATATACAGTACAAGTAAATGTCACACAACACAAATTTATTACAATATAAGCAGAAAATGCACAAATATATTACAATACAAGTATAAAATACACAAATATAATGGTGATTGATTTCGGTGAACCACGCTCACCTTCCTCAGACCAGAGGGATTCACAAAAGTGATTAATTCTTTTGTGAATCCTTCTGGTATGAGGAAGGTGAGCGTGGTTTACCGAAATCGATCACCATAATATTTGTGCATTTTGTACTTGTATTGTAATATATTTGTGCATTTTGAACTTACATTGTAATAAATTTGTGTTGTTTGATGTTTACTTGTACTGTTAACATTTACTGACCCAAAATAGTTTATTATTTCTTAAATTTAAAATAAAATGTATACTGTAATTTCTAAAAACATTTATGGTATTATAGGCTGAATAGTTTGTTATGAATGTGAGTAGCATTTATATTTTCCTAATTCAGTATTATCACCAATTGAGAAAAGAACCAATAGTTAATTAAAATAGTTTTTTTTCAATTATTAATAAAAATAATTCTTTAAATTAATTGTATTGTTATTTGTTTTTGCTGTTAATTTTGATGTACTACAATTATGTCTACCTCTTAAATTTAGCTGTGGTAATTTCAATCAATTGTTGTGATTTCTTTTTGAATAAATTTTATTACCAAACCAGACCTAAATTTGCTGATT